>VUQK01044343.1:0-10049 GCA_015106715.1 Bujurquina vittata
TGGAACTTGCATTACAGATCATGTTCTAAGGGTGGGTGGGTGTGTGTGTGTGTGTGTGTGTGTGTGTGTGTGTGTGTGTGTGTGTGTGTGTGTGTGTGTGTGTGTGTGTGTGCGTGTGTGTGTGTGTGTGTGTGTGTGCATGTTTTACACAGGCTGTAAAATTGTGATGCTGTGAGAAAAATAAGTCCATTAGTAGTTAAAACAGAACTCCTTCTGCCAAATTCTGACTCCCTAACCAATGAGATTGCCAACGCTTTTGTTAACCATATAAAAGACTGACTCACTTTTCTGCTTGAGGTTCAGGCTTCCTGTCAAAATCCATATGTGAATATATTAGGGGAACTTTGCATCAAACCCCAAAAGTCCCGCAAGTATAATGCACTTTCTGGACTTTTGTTAGTATCAACCCAAAAAAGACAAGTTTTGAGTTCACGGCTGTGTTAAATTAACTCATGCGCTTACTGAACAATACACCCATGCACAAATGCGCTGCCAACAAGAGCCAGCGTGCAGCTAAATTATCTGCTGTGTATATATGGTTTACTGCAATTGTACTTGTTTTTGACCTGCACACCACAGAACTGTTTCCCTTGTTTAATCACAGCAATATGGAAGGAATAAGCAGCTCAGGTCAGAGTTTAAAAAGACAACGCTGCTGTCAATTGATTGCTGTTTTAAATTTTGGAACTCAAATCCTTCGGCTTTTAAAGACCCCTTTCGTGACTTTTGGTGGACCTTTCCACACAAAGCGGTGTTTTAAGGATTTCTCTCAGACCTTTAAAATTCACCCAAACTTTTTAGCAATAAACTTTGCATAGCCTAAATAAATTCAGGCTATGAATGTATTAAATAGGGAACTTATGTATTACCATAGAAGGCTAAAATAATATGAGCAGTGGACCTGCACCTTAAAAATACAGCAAGTGTGTACATTGTTGCTCTAGAATGATACTATATTTGACCTGCAACCTTTTCCCATCCCCTTCTTTTTCCCTGAGAAAGACCATCTCCTCTGTCATCTAGTCAGCTAAGCTCAATCAGCCCCTAATCCAGAATGACAGTGGGATCAGTGTTGCAGTAGACAAGGCACTTCCCCTTTTTCTGTGGCATGGTGTGACCTGAAATCTTCCCTGACATTTTTTTCTTTTCTTTTCCACAAACACAGATCAGGGCTGTAATTCAATAGTCACAGAGAGACAGGGCATCGCGCACCAAAGAATATTTTATTTGCTTGTGGACAGAGGCCTTTTCTTGTTCTTTGAACAACCATCAGTCTCCCCCAAGACACTCAGTTCACACAGTTGACAATAACAGTAAAAAGAAGGGCACACTCTTTTTCCTCCGCTGTGCAGTGGAGACATTTTGCACGCATATTTACACTAAATGGTCTCTTCGCACTTTAAAGTTAAGTGAATCTGTTGCTTTTTTATTTATTATGATTATTAAGAGTTCTGTCAAATTGCTCTTCTTCAGGTAAATTCAAAGCAGATATGAAGGCCTTTCAATAAAGCATGTAATTCGATCCAACTGGATTATTCAGTAAAACTACTGCAAATAACCAGCACAGCATATCAGTAACTGAATACATACATATTGTTATTACTTAGGATTAAGAGGTATGTTACCTTGTGAAGTCTGAATCCTCCCTCTTTATGGTTAGGTACACCTCAGTCGCCAAGGCGATAATGACGCGGGTCCTGACAACAAGCACGCACACTCGGTGTCAGATGACCTCCTCATGTTCACTTTCACTGTGTGAAAGTACACGAGAGTCTTATTTAAGTTATTTATATTTTAAACATACTGCAAAATTTATGATTGCGAGTTGCACGATATTTGTTATAAATATGACATGAATAAAGTAGGAACTGTGAGTTATCGACTGTCACATTTTGGGGAAGGACATTTCTGACAGTTTGTGGCGCACCATGACCAAAACCATTAAGCTGCCAAGATAAAGTCTTATCTGTGCAATAGTTTCATCTGACAGATGGCATCACTGTTCAGCAAAGTTAAATTATTAATGTGGAGTGTGAAATGGTGCTTCTTCACAGAAATGTTTACTTATAGTTTCACCTGTGCAAACATATTAAACTTGTTCCTTTGTCATCCCTCAGTGTCGATTCCAATGAACTTCCCAAACTGACGTTAAAGTGCTTGTGCTGCCGTGTACACATCCATTATGCAGTATGTGACAATGTGCACGTGTCGCCGCATGCATTATTTAAAGGAAAATGCAGACAAATGTATTTCTCAGCCAAAGAAAACCAAGCGAGCTCTACAGCTGCCGTGAAGGATAGTCACAAAATGCCCAGCGGATTGGCCCATTCATGTTTGGCATAAGGCATATTAACACTAATGTCTCCTTAAAACAGATCATGAACTACTAATGCTTCCCTTAGAACAAACAGTCAGCCTGTGCTTTATTTATGACTGCAAAGCCATCAGGCCATTGGTGGCCTTTTCAACCGAGGAAGAGAGATTGCTCATATGTATCAGCAACGAATAGCCCCCATTTATTTTTTGCCACTACGGAGTCAGTTTTGTTTTATCAAAAGTTTATGATAGCTGCCGCGAAAACACAGAGTTCGTTCGAGTGACCCTCATTACACTCTTTCTTTGATTATTAAACAAAGCTGAAGACAATCAGAAGTTAACTAGGCACAAGAATGCATCATTAATGCACATTTGAATCAATATGGTGCATGCAAAGCTGTCTTTACAGCACTTGTATTGCAAACCAGTGGGATTTTTTAAATTTTTTTTTTTTTTTTTTTTTTTTGCTCATTAAGCGGGTTAAATAAAATCTAAATAAGATGCCCACCGATTCGAACCTCCCATTTTCTGCCTAAGCTGTCGTTGATCATTTATGCGATTAAATATAGACCTAAATCTCCATCTTATCCAATTAATTCTCTTTGCAGGCACGAGAGTGGCTAATGATGTTATCTTACCTAATTAACCTGTATAGGGATTCAACTCCAGGACAGGGGATTGTTCATCCTTCATCGAAGTGTTCATTATTATCATTACAATCATTATCATAAAAGGGCCAACTTATGATGTTGGCCATTCCACCACTATTAATCTAGATTGAGTCTTTCTTTTTTCTTTTTTTTTTTTCATTTTGGGGAGGGGAATCCTTTGGGTCATTTTTAATTATCACTTAAAGAATGGGAATTCTAGCAAAGCTGAGTAAGTTCAGTTGTGGTCACAGCAATCACTGAAATCCCACGAGCCCGCGTTACATGAATGCGATGTCGCTGCTTGTGACTGAGGGGACATTTCTGATTTTTGCTGCATTCAGGGCCCCGTGTCCTGCATGCACCAAAACTGTTCTCACAGCTTTCCCTGAGCTTTCCATTTGAGTGTCGGCTTCAACCTATTAACACTGCATACTTGTGGAAGATCAATAGCCTTCATTGGGTCATGTGTCATTAGTTAATCGGATATTGATGAGGGTATTGACACGCACCTAATTAATCTCAGGCCTGGTGCTGGCTTTCATATGTTTCCTTAATTATGCACTTCATCTTAGTCCCAACACATCAGCACATTTGTGCTTCCTGTGTGACAGTGTGTAAAAGTTAGCTGTCAAGTCTCACTCTTGCAAGTTTGTTTGTTTTTTTCTTATGTAGGTCTTTAAAACTGGTATCACTGGTGAAGTAAACAAGCATGTTTAGTACTAGGTTATAACATTATTGCATATCTGTAGGCTCAGTTTCCCCTACTTAGTCTTGGATTCAAAACTTTGTATTGTGGTCTAGGACTAGGCTTAGTCCATGTCAGGGAAAAACGGTTAATGTCTATATTGTCTGGGTTCACTTGTCTGAATTGGTGAAAGCTTCTTCCTGAATTTGTAGCTCACATTCAGTCTGAAGTATAAGTAAAGCATGTGTGCACAGGAAGCATGCATACACACACTATATAGGTGTAAGTGCATTCATGTGCACCTCTTTGCATCAAACCTTTCATATGTGAGTTCACACGTGCTTTGTGTGCACTTGCATGTGTGTACTTATTGTGTCGACACATTCAGGCTGATCAATAGAACTGCACATTAGCGCACTGGTGTACAGATGAGAGAGCACCTGAAGGTGACCCTGACTACTGGCATCACCACAGGGCTCCAATAAGCTGCTCCTCAACTGCTGCTCTGCAAACCACAAATCTCCAACTTTTAGCCTGCTGCTGTTGGTTTGATTATTGTTTATAGATACAGCCGAGAATTAAAGCATGGCCTGCAGGCAGCATAATTATTTACAGCTGAAAACTCATATCATTACCAGCATGCTCCTAATTGCCAGAAGTAATATCAATGTTAGTTGATTAAGCGTATTTTTTTCATCTTCACTCTCCGTAATGTGCAGAGATTGTTTTCCCTCAGCATATGGGGTGACGGTTTATCTCAATACAGCTGTTCATCTGGCTTCACTTCTATTTTTTTTTTCTGCTGTTCATTCCAAAATACAATATTGTGGTATCTTCAGAGGGTAGAGATCGATTGCTCTACTTTTTGTATTTTGCTCGCAAGGTCAAAGAAGACACAAGAGATTTATCCTTCATTGCTCAAAAATAATTTATCTCTGTAAAGATTTTCCCTAAATAGACACAGATGTGACTTACAGGAGCAATTGCACACTCCGACTCAAGGTGATGTCAGAGTTACAGAGAAAGATCCAGTGCGATGTAAACCCACCGTTAATTCACAATCAAATGATTAATTCACACAAAGGTTTCTTCAGCCTGGACCTCTCTCCCTGCGCTATAGACTTGTCAAAATATTTCACCTTGTGTTTAAGCCAGCAAGAAAGATGAGGCTATTAATAATATTGCCCATGAAGGGAAAATATATAAACCTTGAAGGCTGCATTATTATTCACATGTACTGTAGATTACTCAAACACGAATGTGGCGCCGCGGCACTAGAAACCGAATTCTTGGATCCGAGTATGGGAACCACAAAGTTACTGTTACTTTATGCGAAATGTTCAAATTCAAAGAGGCAAAGGTCAAACATATATCTGTTTTATACACTCGTTATCTGAAACCAAAACTGATAACATCAGTCTCCTATACAAGTAACATAATGTCTTACATTCGGCAAGTTACTGGGAATCTATCAAGGGTTAGAGGGAAGGTTTGGATTCTGTGTGGTCACATCTTTGGATGGAAAATCTATGACATTTGATTTGAAGTTTAACATCCTCTATTTTTTTTTTTAACTTTAACCCTAACCCTTGACGGGTCACCAGTACCCTGCTGGATTTTAGTGGTAACGAAACTGAAAAAGGCATTTCTAAGAGTATTTTTGGTACCACACCAAAATGTGTAATTCTGTCAAAAAAAAAAAGTTCTGCATCTACTTGTCAAGCATTTTTTTTCATTGCTTTCTCTTTGACCACAGAGTTCATGCAGACTTATAAGAGTGGGAGTGAGTGACATTGTTAAAAAATGGCTTGTATCCGAAGCCTCAACTTTGCTTCCACCAATCTTGAGAGGAATTGCTGTAGATGGAATCTTGCTTTGCATGATGCACCGACACACAGAGGGTAATACTTCAAAATTTCCCATCATTTCTCTGAACGCCTCAAATGTCAAAGCGAAAACTTGACGTGGCCCTAAAAGATCGTGTCAATAAGGGAGTTAATCACAGGAATCCTTCTCCTGCTTCTATAGTTAAAATTGTGCAGAGGAGTGGAATAATTGTTAAAAGGGCAATGCAAATAGTGATTAAAAGTAAGCCTAGGGTCATCATTAGGGCATCTCAGAAATTGAGAGCACGGAGGAAGTGTTTGAGAAAGATTTTGCTGACCAACAAGGGGCTTTTCACATGCAACTGACTCTATATGACGAGAATTTATTATTCGTTTTTTGACAGGCAGTGAGTCTGCCCATTTTGATGAGCACCCAAAATGCTTGAGGAAATTAGACAATTGTTGAGATGAAACTTTGTACTATAAATACATTGTGTTTCTTTCTTTGCCATTCATTCTGAGGTGCAGTGATGTCACACCAAAGTAAAGGACTTATGAGCTCCTTTTAAAGATCAAGAAGCCAGCGGGTGCACTGTGTAAGTGGCTCACAGGGTTTGGCATGTAAAGGATACAATATAAAATGCTTTCTGCTATCAAAAATGCAGCAACATAAAGCACTGTGCAAAAGTCTTAAGCCACCCCTCATTTCTTTATATTTTGTGTCCAAGGAAAGGACCCATACTTTCTTGTCATTTTGTGTAATTTGGTTTGTGTCTGCACATAACAAAGAACCTATTTTATTTTGATCTAGCTACTGTTCGCCTAATGAGAGCTAGTCTCAGTGTCAAGAAGCCATTTTAAAGGAAGCAAAACAGCAAAGGCAGAGATATACCAAATCACACAAGAACAGGACTGACAGTTAGTGGCAACAGGAAGTATGGAGTAATGGATCCAAATTTTAAATTTAAGGTTCAAATTGTCTTCAACAGAGGAGGACCGGAGAGAGGTACAAAAGGTACAGCCATCTTTATAACGTGGTGGAGGCTCTGTCATTGTTTTTCAGCTGCATTTCAGCCAGTGGCGTTGGGGATCTTGTCAAAATTGAATTCAACATGAAAATGTGCACTGCCAATGCATTAAAAGCATGCCTGGATAGAAAAACAGGCGTGGATTGACCTCACCAGAGCCCGGACCTCAACATTACTGAAGCAGTGTGGGCTCATCTTGACAGAAGATGGAAAAAAACAGTAGCCAACAACCAACTTTTGTTTTTTAACTTTTTGCTAAACATGTGTTTTATTGCATTATCATGAGCAGCAACAACTGCAGAGTATTCAACGCAAGTTTCTGTGTATGTGAAACAGCTGAAAAAATATTTTGTGCTTAATTAAAAAAAAACAAAACAACTCTAGTAAACACCGTACATAACCTTTATTTAAACTAGTTCATCAGTGGCTTACAAGGATGTATCCTGTTTGAATTACCAGGAAATAGTTTGTCCAGGTTAAGCTTTATCTGCAGCAGCAGCTGATTGCCTCAAATGAATTCAACCATGATCTCTGAGGTTGTTAGCTAACCCACACGTGTGTCTAAATTTCTAGGAGAGCGTTTGAAATGTTAATATCCAGTGAGCAACTCTTAGCTTGTCTTCAGTGGACATGCAACACTGACCCTAAAGGCAGTAGCAAGCTCACTGGACTATTCATAGTGTATGTGTCCTCTGCCTCTTGCCTTTTAAGTTTTTTAAAGGGTATAATGTTCACTCTGTGAGTTTAACCTAGATCTCTTTTGAACTTTTAATGATCTATTTCCTACAGTTAATGATTCAACACTCAGTTTACTGCTGTGTGTGTGCACTGACATATTAACGCACAAGGGAAGCAAGGACACATTGAGATGTAGAAGTTAACTGGGGTAAAACAGCATTTCTCTCCATTTGCCTTTTTCTCAGACTCAGTGGCTGTTGTGTATTTCAAAATTTTGTACTGATTTCTTTATTTCAGCACCTGCACACTCATGCAGATGTCTGTCAGAGCTACAATCCACAGATTAATAATCAACATACTTGTACAAAATTAGCATTTCACACAGAGACAAAGTTCTTTTGCATTCACTGTCTCTACAGAGGATGTTTGTCAGGCTTTAATAATTCTCCCTCATCCTCATTGCTGCTGCATGCTAGCAGAACAGCGCTGCTATCCAATAGGCTGCGTGCTGTAGTTCTCTTTCTGTCCATTTTTTTAAAAAAAATCTCTCTGTTCTTGGCATTTCGCTTCAACTGGCAAATGCTAAATCAGTATTGTGCATGATAATAATAGGCATTAAAATAATATATAATATTTAAGGTTTTTAAAAAGTGATCTCAATAACTGACTGACTCTTGGAACAGACTCATGTGAGCAAATTATCCAAACTATTCGGGACATCATGCACAAACCGACTCATCTCTGGCTGCCTGCTGTTTTTTCCTCTGCAGCAGCTCAGACTCACACACACAATGTGCTGTTACTCATGTCTCGCAGACTCGTGCGCAAACTTTGGCATATTCTTTCATTTTGCTTGTACTGCTGAACAGTCCACTCAGAGAGAACGCTCTTCCTTGTAAAGCACCCGCAACACCAGACACCTGCTTCACTTGTGCACGCACCACAACTGGATGTTTTCATCCAAAATAATAATCATAGTCATAATAATCCAATAGATTGCAATGAAAATGGTGAAAAATCCATAAGATTCACAGAAATTCTGTGCAAGTCGACATGTATGACTCCAGATGTCCAAGTATTTGCATAGACTAATAATGAGCTCATTCTTTCTGCTGTCAGACGAAGAGACTAACAGAGCTCACTTGTACATTCTAATCAGACTACATTGCTTTTTAGAAGCTAATACTGGGCTATTATTGCTGATATTTTGCTGGCTGTATTAAAATGTCAAAATAGCAATTTAATTCATAACACATTACCTGGCTCAGTAATAAAAGCAGGTTAGAGACATGATGTTGTTCCTCATGTTCTTGAATGGCAGGTGTAGCTGGCTGTGACAACTTAGGAAAGCTGAGGTGTGTGTGGGCCTGCAGAATGATAAAAAACAAAAAATTGCATGTTTTAACTGGGAGATGATGCTTTGGGTCGCATGAACTGGTAACCTTCTTTTGTTATATGTTGTTGATTTTGTTGATTTATTTTTTCTATCACAGGGCCAAAAATGTAAGTCAATTGGCAAAACCTTCTCCGTGACCTCCACAGGCTCCAGATTGTAAGCTAGCTGCTGTAGAAGCTGTCTAAAAATGTTAATGTTTAGTTAATGTTTTGTGTTTTCAAGTTGCTGCATGTGTGAATTGATTTCCCACATTGATTTGCCCCATATGCTAGCTAAACAGTTCATTCATTTCAGTAAGAAAAAAAAGAGAGATTCTCAGGGGGATTATGTGCTATCATAGGAAAGTGAAAGTCTAAAACCAGATTTTAATCCTAAATGTTTTGTCATCTATCTTGACAGCAAATACACAGACACATGATTTGATTGTTTAGTTTTAAGCACTTTCACAGCTCAAACCAAAAACTCATATCAAGGGATTCTCAAGAAAGCAGTCGCTAAAGCTGCATAATCCATAGACTTTCTTTGTTTGCTGTGAGATGAGCAGAATTAATAGTTATTGTGTGGAAGTTGTTTAACCAGAGATGAAAAGTACATAAAAGGCAGGAGTCAACATTCATGGCGTGGATGTATGTGACTTGTTAATCCGCAAGTCAACACTTTACCTCAGAGTCCTTCAGACCTCAGATTTTACTTTTCTGTTAAGATCTTACAAAATTATTTGGCTGGATTGTTTTGCAAAGTCCCATAAAGCTTTCGTCAAATACAGTAAACCCTGCAAATGACATCAGATTCAGTTTCTGTCTTTTCAGGGCTTCACTGTAGAAAGGCGTTTTAAGAGCAGGTTGCGTAGCAGTCTCAGGGTGCTTCTACTGCATTGTTAGTTAAAATTTTTCAAATGCCTTTCATCCCTATAAATATAGATTTTTAATGTAAATTTGTTATTATGTAAACATTTTTATACTGTTAACTTGCACTATATGGTATAGGTATAGCTTGTTTTATTTATTATCACAAAATCCTTATCTAATGCTCATCGGTAAAATTTTAAGCATTTTCTGACTCTCAATTTATAAGAAGATCTTTTTGCAGTTTAATCACTGAGTACCTTAGAGTGGCGATTTCTGCCCAATTGTGCTCTTTCCCTCAGACGCTTTGTCACATCTGTCTCTCTTTTTCTTCACGAGACACACAAAAAAAATGCAACTGAACAGCAGACTGTCAAATCTGAAGGCAATCACAGCGCCACTCTCACACGAGCCAGTGTTTGATGTGGGCCTGTGCGGAGCAACTCTGTGGGCTCAATATCTCTAGCACATGAAGTTATAAAGAAGACAGAAGCAAAGCATCCTCTGTTGTATAAAAGTCATATATCGCTCGCAGGCACCAAAACACAAAAGAAGTTGAGTCGTGAACATATTATGAAACAAGATTGGAGAGTGGCAAATTGGTAATTAGCCTCTGCGTTGCAAA
>VUQK01044345.1:11557-26569 GCA_015106715.1 Bujurquina vittata
AAAAACAAACAAAAAAGAAACACAAAAATACAAAAAATTACCCCCCCCCCCCGCCAAAAAAAATAAATTCTCTCTCTCTCTCACACACACAAACACGCGCGCGCACAAACTCAAAGTGCATGCCAGTTTTGATTGCCATCATACTGAGCGTGCTCAGTCATCCAGCATGATGTGATATCATCCCACCATCTCATGACCATGACTGACATGAATGCTCACTTGCTGCTGAGCGTAACGTAAGCTATCATAACATCTGCTCACAGACACAGACGCTCAGATATAGATCAATGATGTGCTTATGCATTCATGCTTCCTGCTGCTTTCACTTAATTCAGTTCAGCCTGACATTTTAGAAGTTGATTTGGAGACATTTTTGGTATTTGACTTGGAAAGATATAAAACTGAGCATTTGGTTTGAGGCATTACTGGGTTATTTTTATATGTCTAGCAGCAGCTATTGACCTGAATTAGCTTTATTTCAGATTCTAAGAAAAATCAGTTCTGTTGTGATTTGTGTATTTATTAAAAAATAAACAACAAAAAAAAAATGAAAAAGAAATCATCTCTTTTTTCTTGCTTGGTAAAAGATGGACAGCTGCAGTGGAGGTGTTTGGTGGAGGAACACTGAGGTGTTGGGCTACATAATTATTTGGATGGTTCCTTCAAGACAATAAAATCTAAAAAAATTATATAACCAGTTTGTTATTGAAAATGTGCAGTTCTGTGCAAAAGTCTTGAGCTCATTTCTTTATGCTTGGCTTCCAGACTTTAATGTGGTTTTGAGAAATAGTTCTCTCGGCTTCCTGGATGCATGTTTTGGGTGTTGGCTGCTTTATTACACATTTTCCATTCAGTCTTTGAGTATTTTCAAGGAACATATTTTTGTTTCTTAAGCCACTTACCACTGACATATGAATTATTCAAGCATGAAAAGGCGTCTAACTCAAGGGATGAGCCTATGCCGGTTCTACAGACTCTTTAGGCACATTAGTCTGTCATAAACACACATAACTAGAAAAATGTCAAAGAAAGCATACATTGAGACAGGTATAAAACAACACAATAAGTATGTTACCAAAAACAACACACCGAAGGAAATAGGCTTGAGATTTAAAATATACTGCAGTGATAATGATTAAATATTAGATGTTTGTGATTTCATTACTTTTGCAAACAGTGGTCAAGTTTAGTGCTCAGAGTTGATTCGGTGTCTAAGCGGTGATTTTTACTGCTATTGGCAGCAAGTTCATTCAGTTTCCAGGAAAATATTGGAGGAAAAGATTTTAAAATAGACTTGAGTTTCCAAATTTAATTTCAGCATTCAGTGAGCATGAATACTGTGCAAAGTTTTAATGTCTCACTTCTCATTATGGCACACAATCTGATCTGCTGAGGTTCAATTAAAAAAAAAAACCCACACATGGTTGAAAAGATTTTCTGCCGCCTCATCTATTTTAGAGGAATGAGAAAAGATACAGGAAAATTGAAAATCGGGTGAAAACTTGGTGGGGTGCAGCGATTCAAAAGACTGAATGGAGAAGTCTGAGGTTATATTTGCCCATGAGCCAGAACTCTTTAAGTTATTAATTTTCCAAATGCTATGGAGCATCCTGTACAAACACCAGGTGGAACGGGTCAGTTCGTCCTTAACCTTGACTTTTCTGTCTCCTTCACAGGTAGAAACCCAAAGGTTTTATGTTAAACAGCTCACAGTAAAACTTTACCAAAGTGCATCATTTTCTACATAATTGAGTTAGAGGATGCCATCTCCTTTGAGAACAGGACATTAAGCTTCCCTCTTAGGTAACGGCAGGGAAAGTAAATCACTTTTAATTAGAATAAACCTGAAGATTAGATCTGCCCTTTCCCTCCCAGTCATTTGCATAGCTCTTCTCAATACAGCTCAGGCAGCACTGGCTGATAAGTGGGATTTGGCAGTGAGAGTAGAAGAGAGGTGCTGGGGTTAGAGCCAAAAGTGTTCAACAGGTGATTGAAAAATGCTTAAGCTCCCTTCTATTTTTATTATGGCGCTGGAGTTTATGGGTTCCACCACATATAACTGAGTAAAGTAATATCTGGAGGCAAAATGATACTTTAGATTTGTGTAGAGACAGTGAAAGATTTTCAGGGACAGTTTAGGCATTACTTGTGAGTTATGAATAAAATTCAGACCAAATGTCAGTGGTGGTATTTTCATGTGAATATTTATTTGTTTTATTTTTACTGATATAATGAAGTTGTACTTGTCTTTCAAACTCTGTCTCTCGGATATGTTTTCATCATCCTTGAAAGTCCAGATAAGAAACAATTTTTATTACTTACTTAATTAGCTGTGATACTAATAATTTCAAAGACTGCACCCACTGTGAAAATTTTTTTTATAAAAGATATTTTGTATGAGGAGTTAGCTGTGCACTATAAGCCATAAGGTGAGACATGGACACCATGATCCCCTTCTTCCAAAGCCTTTCATTCAGTGGATATAGTTTGGACTGCTTCCTCGATCAGTGTTGTTTGGGTTTTGTTTGAGGCTTTAATACTAATTTATGTTGAAATAAACGAGTGAAAAGGAAACTTCATATTTAAACTTAGATAAAAAAAAAAAACAGTCTACAAATATTAATCCTGTGCGAGTGAAGATCCTTTCAATGACGCCACCATATTTTACAAAATACAGTCAGACTGTACTGTGGTACCACATGGGACATAAAACCCAGACTACTGGGCCAAAGTCAAGTATTTCACTTATGCCACCGTCACTCCTCCCACCACTTTATGCTACAGTCACACTAAGAAAAACCGTGGTTGGAGATCACGCCACAACCAAAACTGTCACTGCTGTGAAACAGTTGCTTTGAATTATTGGCCCAAGAGACGCATCACAGATGAGTGAGACTGACTCAGATTGATTGCAATATGTTGGCAATCTGTCTGCATTTATACATTAGACAGCCATTACTTACAAGAGTGACTGCAGTCAGTGCTGTTTGGACAACAACTGCTTGCAGATCACAGGTTGCTGTGGGATCCAACCTGTGCACTCGCCCTGGAATCAAACGTGGTCACCCAGAGATTGCAGGTGTTGCATGCTCAAAGTGTGGGTGACCAACTGTTTGGAATTGGGAAAAAATCAATGCAATCACCAGGCAAACACTGATTTTTTTTTCCTAGTTGCAAGGAGGTTGCTGTCCTATTTTTACTCTAGTGTTCCTGAGCCATCAGGCAGGCTGTCTGGCTTTTGCTAAAATATGAAAGTAGAAAAAAAACCTAGACGATTACGTGATAATTATGCAAACCAATAGAAAAAGAAGCATGAAAATAAGCATCTCACAATTTTAGAGCCTGAAGGGAGAACTCAATACATTTTACTCTTTGCTGTGAAACTGGGTTGCCTTCAGTCACACTGAGCACTGCATTATAAATGCCTTCATCATGAACTACCTCACACTCTGAACCTCTTTGTCGCTCTCTTTGTTCCTTAAGTGACAGAGAGAGGACTTAGTGTGTCAACAGTACAAATTAAGCTGGCCTCCTTTGCTTTCTTAATTAAATGAAGAGAACCACACACGTTTTTTTTTATTATCTTAAAATGTTCCCTGAAAATTTCTTTTTTAAAATTTGATCTGTGTAGGAACATCTCAAATAGGCTCGGAGGGTTTGTATCTATGAGTGACAGCTAGAGATTTAACCTGCAACCTTTCGGTTGTTAATTCTGTAGAAATGAGAAAAGAGAGGATGAAATAAGTAGAAAGCAAATGAGGACATAAAAGCAGTAGGAAAGGACAAATGAAGGAGTGCGCACAAAGCCGAACAGAACAGAGGCACCGACTGAACCCCACTGAGAGAGATGTGAGAAGAGGTGTCCCAGTCTTCTCTCATTCAGAGGTGACAGTCCATCTGTCACCACCATAGAAGTCCGCAGGGGGATCAATGTCTGCTGAGGTGGCCAAACCAAAAGCTATCTGCATCCCCATTAGTATTCCTCCGCGGTGGGGCCAGGGCCGTGCACAGCATCGGCCTCCTAGCGCAACTGGCAGCGTAGGTGCCACGTCGATAGATTGATAAGACAAGCTAGACACGGCCCTGGGAAGCCCGTGACTGGACAAGTGATTTAACCCCCTCTGGGATAAGCTTTTGAGATCACGCGTGCACTTCAGTCGAGCACTTTTTTATGCATACACAGCACAGGCAAACACACACACACACACACACACAGACACACTCCGGCAGACACACACGCCCACACGTGTCCGCGCCCTCACTGGGAGCAGATATGGACACCTTACAAGGATGAATGGGCAGCACGCGAAGGACAGCAGGACAGCATAATAAAAGCCAGACGAGGCATTAATCCTCCTTGTGGAGTTCGCTGATGTTTGCAGCATTATGGCAAGCCACTAACATTTTTCACATTTCTGGTGTGTGTGTGTGTGTGTGTGTGTGTGTGTGTGTGTGAGGGGGTTGGGAGGGGATCTTAAATTAAAGGTCCACCGGTAAGTGTAATGCTAGATCACTGTGTGCCTGGCATGTTGTGTCATCATTATTATACAGTAGCTTTTAGGTAGCGGGTCTTTGTTTAAACGTGATGCACGTAAAGCTATGTGCAGGAGGACTGGCAAAACTAATAGACCAGCTGTTCTGAGATGGAAAATATGAGCTTGCTAAGAGCTCTGCACTTTGCTAATTAGCATTTTACTTTTTTTTTTCTTCTTCATGGCGAATACACAAATTAAAATGACTGAAAATTATACACGAATAAAGTAAATTCAATCCTTTGAATCACTGACTGAATATAAGATTGCTGTAGAAGCAGCTATCATCCATTAGTTAGTATAGTCCTAATCTCTAATGATCTCTGTGTATGAGTGAGGAACATTTATTTATAAGGTAGCAACTTTAAAGTCAAAGTGTCGGCCTGTCCTAAAGCACAGCCTCCTGTATTATCCTGTCTAAGACTATGACCCTATTATGAAACTGTTCGCGGAGATCAAGGGGAGCTGGTAAAATATGGACATAAAATATGGATGTGTTTTTAAAAAAGTACAATGTACCATGATTTTTTTAGCTTTATCAAACAAATATCTATCATCTATTAATGATGCTGAGGATATACTGTGAATCTAATCTAAATGTGTTTTAGGATTAACAGAAGTGACTGTAAATGGTACAGAGAATGTAGTCGACTACGCCATTTATGACAAATGTCTGTAAAGACACAAATAATGAGCTGGCAAAAAATACCAGGACATTTTCCAGTTTGTTTGTTTTTTTACAGATTTATTTTTGGATAATGTTGCTTCGGTGAATACTGAAGTGTTAGCTGAGATAAGTAGAAATCTTAGCTTTTTAGTTATTTATTAATAATATTGTTTTATTACCGATATTTGATGATTTAAACAGAATGACATTCTAGTATATCTGCCAATATTATCAACAACTATATAATATTTTATACTTATATTATACATATATATTTACTTTATTATATGTGCCAATATATAATTTATTGCTGTCACTGTGTATTAGCTCATACATTACATAATACAATGCATAATTTATATTTTTATTACAAAAACTATTGAAAAGTAATACTTTATAGAATAAAAAATCTTAAATATTATCATGTAATTGCCAACAGTAAGTTTAACTATTCATTTATCATTTATTAATTATGCTTGCAATAAACTCTTTACTGCTTTTGTTAAGAAGAGTAAGTTTATTTCATAAAATATTCCTTTAAATATCCGCATATCTTCCGGTGTATTTCTAAAAAGAAAGTTATTTCCATCCACTTAGAGAAACAAACAGCCACTGTTGACTGTTATTAAAGCAACAAGAGAAAAGGACAGTAACTAAAAGCTAACCTTTGTGACTTAAACAGCGCCACAGGCAACAATACCCCCGTACAGTTTTTTTTTCTTCTTTTTTTTATTTGATTTTCTGGGCCAACTCTGTCAGGCCGGTTAATAAAAAAACAAGTGAGCACTCCATTTTAAGAGTGGAGATGACCTTTACAGAGCTCAGGCTACACTGAGGGGATTTCAAGCCACCAATTAGCACTCTCGTTTCTGCTCCAGTGCAATCTCAGGTCTCAAAGAGAGACACACATTCCATCAACAGCATCAGCATATAAAGCGGAGGACACATACACATTCGGCTAGGGCAAACACAAATGGATACAAAAAGGGGCTCTTCAGGTAGATGTCGCATTGTGTTACATTGCGTGGGAATGCACCAGTACATACAGTATACAGTAAGTGAGTACACCCTTGTGCAACATCACTTCAATGTCAGATGATTCAACTGTACCAACTTACAGTAATTGCATTTACTTCTAAGTTGGACAATAGGGTGTTATCTCCTATATGAAATTAAAAAGCAGCCCACATTCATTACTGAGAGTCCTTTTTCTGTTAATCTTTCCTCTGCCCACCTAATATGTTTGATGACAGACTAAATCCACCCTGACATGTAGGACACCAGGGGTGTCGTCCATATCCAGGTCAAGTTTTCAAGGTTTTTTTTCCTTCTTTTTTTTTTAGTAGCTCTTGTGGGATTTTGACAGTGTGCTTTGGTTCATTATCACATTGGAATATTCCTCTTGGTCCAGGCTTCTGGAAAGTGGGAGTCAACTTGTCAGCCAGTATTTTAGTAAGTCCACATCCAGCACCTTTGCACCCTCTCACTTCTGTGCTTCAGTGTAAGGACTTTGTATTCAAGCCAGAGCAGGTGGCCAGGTGGGCAATGCCAAACTTGGAGCCTGTATGAACAAAACTAATTTATCTTGATCGGATCAAGGATGTTTTGTTTTCCTCTAAGTAAGAATTTCTTTAGTGGAATCTGATAAAGGAGTTTACAGGGGGTTGTTTTAATTAATTAAGTAATTTTCTTCAAATATGAAAAATGTTGCCGTGCTTTTATTCTAGTCAGGTTTCATTGCTAATAACATTTACGGCTTGGAGAAAGACCACTGTGATGTTGCATGCACAAGGCACGCAGTGTTGTTGTGCTGATTAATGAATGCTTGACTAAAACTCTCAATCGGCAATCTGTGACTGAATTTTTGAAGTAGGGCTGTTATTATTATTATTGCTATTATTTCATTTCGGTCATTACTTATAAATTTTTGAGCTACACAATGCTCAGAATTACAATTAAATAAATAAAAATAAATAAATCCATGTCAAGAAAGCCAAAATATTAAATGTAAAAGTGAAGGCTCCAAGCTTTTAATCTAATCATATTCCAATATTCCTTATCTAATATTATCCTAAATGACCTTATCTTTCATTAAAAATGACTTCTTTCGTTGCTGGAGGTCATCGCTTACAGGCGCTGTCCCACAGAGAACCTGGATTTTTTATTTCTTTTATTGTAGTGAGTTTCTCATCTCAGGCTGACATTTTAGCTTCTCCTCGTCCTCCACTTGTTTTCTTCTTTTTCTCATACACTGTTAGTCTTTTTTCATATCAACCTTGATGTCTAAACTTTTTTTTCCTTGAGCCGCAGTGAGTGTCTCGAGGGAAACGAAAGTCCGAAACTCCGTTATTCCAGCTGGAGTGGGTTTTTTTTTCTGTCTCGCTCTCTCTCTTTCTCACAATATCATCACCACTTTCTTCACCTGGAGGTAAATGTTTTTACTTATACAGAGAAACGGGGACAGGGTAGTATGCAGATTCTATGCAGATTGCAGAAACCTGTTAGTTTAGAATTTATTCTGATTTATTAACGTGCACACACTGGTAAGAACAAAATATGTGCCAGTGTGCACGTTTCATAAATCTGACAGTAATTTGCGTATTGCAGGGATGGATAACTCCAGGCCTCGAGGGCCGGTGTCCTGCAGGTTTTAGATGTGTTCCTGATCCAACACACCTGAATCACACATAGAAGTCATTAGCAGGACTCTGGAGAACTTGACTGCATACTGAGGAGGTGATTCAGGTGTGTTGGATCAGGAACACATCTAAAACCTGCAGGACACCGGCCCTCGAGGCCTGGAGTTATCCATCCCTGCATGGTGTATTGTGTAGAAATGTTTCCATGCACATGTTAGAAAACGGGGGTCAAATTGCTTGACACAGTTTGGGTCAAGCTGTGGCTGTTTGCCACACATTTGACTCTAGAACACTTTAGTGCACAGAGGAGTTCATGATTCACTCAACGACTGCAAGGTGCCCAGTATGAGGTGTTTGTGTTGATATGCTGTGTTTGGTCTTTGCCAAACATGGCACTGCACATGATGGCCAAACATCTCCACTTTGGTTTTGTGTCTCCGAAAGACATTGTTCCAAAAGTGCTTCCGTGTTCCATGTTTACACATCCAAAAAAACATAATTGGTAAGTGTTTTTCTAAATGTCTTCTCATAAAGGTTAAAGTTTAAACAACTAACTGAGCGCTGTAGAGTCTGAGATGAGGCTGTTGGATTTATTGCAATTCCTCTGAGCATTGCACGGTCTGACCTTGCGGTAAATTCTCTGGAACATTCATTCCCGGGAAGATCGTGTTAACACACACCTGAATGCTCCAGACCAGCAAACTGCCAAAACTCCTGCTTTTACAGAGCTGCGCGCACTTGCTGATCAGTTAATCAAGTGCATTTACAGTAATAAGCAGCATCTGGCTGTTACTTCTCCTCTTAATTCCTATGGAAGCAGTGAGGGTGTAGTTAGTTTTTCATGGGACTTCAGAGAGTCCTGTGAAAACTTCCTTTTTTACATGACTGCAATAAAACAATATGCGTAGCTGCAGCTTAAAAATAGTAAAAACAAAGGACTGCACAAACCTATCCAGAAGTAGGTCTCCAAGTTGATCTTAGAAAAATTACAATACAAACAATTCACACGTGCACTTTGAGGATTATGCCCCAGTAAGCACACTATCAACGTGGTGAAGGGCAAGCATAATAATGAATTGATTGTCCTCTGAGAGTGTCATAATGAATGTGAATCAGACTATGCAGAGTGCATTTAACAATCAATAGGAGTATGAATTGCCACCACCATCCAAGTGATTGATTATACTCATTTCTATTTAAGCATAATGCAAGGTTAGGTCAATCTTGAATTTTTTTCTGTGGCGTCATGGGTAAAAAAAAAATCAAGCAAAACACTTTTTAAAAATGCCTCTACTGTTTTCTTGCATTTGGAAAAAAAAAACATGGAGAAACGAGGAGAAAAAAAATACTTAAAAATTAATTTCCAAAGAGTTGTCAATACTCCTGAAGTGTGGCACATGCAGCGCCTAGCTATGGTGCTGCATTAAGCTTTCATGAAAGTGAAAGTTAATTAGATATGATGACTGAACTCCCGGGATCGTAATTAGCTGAACTGCGTGACTGCTCTCCTGTAATTAAATGTCATTTTCTCTCAGTTCACTGAGCCTGAAAAAAGAAGAAGAAGAGGAAAGAGAAGAAGAAGGAGGCTGCTGCAGAAACTGTCAGTTACAACAAAATCACCTATGCCCCGTGGCCCGATCCCGGACATTTCTGGAACGCGGGCAAGTCAGGATGACAAAAGGCGCTTTTAAGCTTGTTGTCGGTACCTCACAGTAAACTAATAAAAAATGAGCCTCTGCTTGGTGGTCTCTCTGTCTCTCTTTCCCACCTAGTTTCATGGCTCACTCTGACATTTGGATTGTGTTTTCAGGGGTGGACCGCGGATACTCAGAGGTCCCAAATGAGTGTAAACATTCAAGGTTAAAGTGTGAAGGTGAGAAAGGAGAAGAGGTCGCATCTGCAGGTGAGAAATGAAATGCCAGATTCCTATTACACTGGCGCTCTGGCAGGTGTCATATGCGGATAACCCCCGGACGAGAGACGAGGGAGTGGAGAGGAAGGAGAGCGAAGGAGAGAAGGGAGCCAGTCCGACAGAGTACACGGCGGGTCCCTTGTCATGTGTTAGAGGAGAGGAGTCAAATCCGCAGGTACCAAACTATTGACTGACACCAGAGGACACGCTGTAAGGACAATCACAACAACAGCAAGCACGACCTAAACAAAACTTGTCTCTATCATATGCAAGTGCAATGCTGCGCTCTTTCTTCCAAGTCTATTTTTGTACTCTACCATTTGTGCGCTCAGAAGCACAATTATGTCTTTTGAAGATGCTCGGAGATGAAGCGATGTCCTAACCTTCCTTTCAGAAACCAGATCCTTGAATTTTATCATTTGGTACTACTACACAAGAAAGTTAAAGTGTATATGAATGTAACAATGTAATTTTCCTCTGTGTCTATTTCCAAGTGCGTTGGTTGCGTCTCCGAGGACACATTCATGAACACACATGAATGCATGGATGGTGGTTGTCATTGGCAGGAACACCCACGGGCTATATTTTCTATAATAATCCCTCATTTTACTGTCTATATAGTGCACTCTCTCTGATGAGATATTATAGACACTGAACGAGACAGTGAGAGTAGGGAACCTAATTACCTCTGCCCGATGGACAGAAAATGATCACTGTGAATGTAATAAGGCTGTTTGCCTGAGAAAACGACTCGGGACTCCCTGTCGCGTTTCGAATTAGAAAAACGACAGGTTAAAAACCCACCTGTGTCTTCAACTCAGACACTAATGTGGAGTCGGTGCACTTCTCATCTCTGCTCTGCTGCTTTCTGTAAAATTGTATCGGTCATGGGCCTGGACCTGTTTTTGCTTTGATGAAGTTTTGTCCTCTTAAACTATTTTTTTCAGCTTGTCTCCTACTTGAGCGGAGACATCATTGACATTCTAATAAGAGGATATAATAATTATATTCAAGTAGGACTGGATGAGTGGTGTACTGCCTGTTGGGACCACCAGTCCATTTTTCAGTGGCCTGGTCATTTTGGCCCTCTATGAAAAGTCAACTTGAATAAAGATGATATGATAATGACAAGCAGGGTTAAGTTGATAGACCCCTCATTAAGCATGAGTCTCTTGCTCTCGCCACCATGCCTGCGGTGCTGGTGCACACAAAGCAAGTCATGAAACGGCTGCCCACTACTCCACCAATAACACTGAAGCTGATTGATGAAATAAGCTGTGAGAAGAAAAGGAAAGTTGAAGGTGAGATGCAGAGACTAAACAGAAGAAGACCTAAACATGCTGGAAAACCAAAGGTACAAGCTAAAACACACATACTTAGTAAATCTTCATAGTGAACATGTTTATGTGAGGTTGATGCATTTCCTTAATAGCTCAGTCCCACTAGGGTACAAATAGAACTGCAACCACCTTGCAACTGAGATGGGTGGTTGCCTGATGACTGCATTGAATAGTTTTGCTGTCTGAGACTAATTGCAAGTAGTTACTGCAACCAAATGGTTGCCCAGAGGTTGAACATGCAACGCCATCAACCTCTGGGCGACCACTTTCAACCACAAGGCAACTGCACAGATTACCTGGTTGGAGGCAACCTGTCTCCAAACAATTCCGGTCTCCCTTGTACTGACTGCAATCATTCTGAGAAAAATTGACTAAGGCTTGCAAATAGTTGCTGTGTAATTTACAAATGCAGGCAACGTGTCTGTGATACGTCTCTTTGCAATAGGAGACTCGACTCAGGAGGGTGTCAGCTCATTGTATTCTGGTTATATTCCTATATAAAAGCAAGGTTTCCAAGCACCTGTGACATTTTGCATTTAATTGCCGTCCTGCAGCAACTTGCAGAAATTTGTGGAGGAATTTCTGTTTCAAATCTATGAGGTTCTCAGTGGACTCTGAATGTAGATACTTAATGTGAATTTCTGCTCATATGGACAGCAACTGATTCACAATTTTCACCGATTTTTTACAGTCAATTTCTGCATTATCACAAACAGATTGCATGTCATTGCCAACTTCACCCCATTCACCTCCAAACTGACAGCACGCTGATTCTGTTTTACGGCCGTTTTATGGCGGAACCAAAGTTGACTGAAGATGGTAGCTGACTGCAAGTGGTTGCAGACTTGGTCTCCATCTTTGAAGCAACCATTTCAAAGGCAAATAATTTAATCTCAAGAAAATCAATTGACTGCTTGAGCTAAATTTGCATCCTACTCTGGTTTTAAAGATTGTGTTCATTGTTTTGTGTGCCCAGCTTTGTTCATCTTTGTGTATTAATATTAGTGTATAGTGAGTTTTTGCTAGTGCACCAACACTATGTGGCAGCTTAAAAAGCTAGGCTCCATTCCCCTCTGCACCCCTAAGTTACAGTAAGTCTTTAGGAAATAGATTTTTAAAAATACGTATAAAAAAATGCAATATTTAGCTTATATTTTTTTATAATGATTATAAGGCGTCAACTTCAGTGTTTTGGGTGATGTTCATGCTAATTTAATAGGACATATTTTACACCTAGATCTGGAAATATTCTGACAGTGACACACTTTGTAATTTTGGCTCCCTGTGCGTGTCATTAGATTTGAGATGAAACAATTAAGACGCGATTCATTTCAAGCAACATGTTTGTGATGCCGATTTTCCACAAAGCTTGACAAGTGTGCTGTGCAATTTGGCAAAATCGTGTCCACACTGATGCACACCGCTGTCTATAACATCACGTTCCGGTTTAGTCACGCATGCTGGACAAGTTACACCGCTACTGCATGATATGAGCCAGTGTGCAAGCACGTATGTAGGTGAGTGTTTTTGATCAATTTTGCATTTTGCAGACTGCCCTTACAAAAACTGAAATTTAATAGAATCAAAGTCACATTAGAGTTGCTCTAATTTCCATGGTTTTCGATCAAATCCAGGTTAAACAGCAGCTGTTGCGTGAGATCAGCTGTGCTCACATTTAAAATGACTGCAGAATAGAGTAGATCACAATGTCCATTGCCCAACCTTATTTAACACCCTCACTAACTATAATAGCAGCAATAAAACTGTCAGATTAATTGTTTGGTTCTTGTAGCTTGAGTGCATTTAATTGATTTACACATAGACACCACAAATATTTCAAGAAAACATACACCTATTAGCTAATTGCATACCTCCATATGATACCAAATGGAATTATGCTATTCATAATTCATTTCCTGCCCCATTCTGCACATCAGACAAAGCCCACCCTCCAAATTATCAACCACTCTTCTATGAACACACCTAGAGTCGTGCCTTTTAATTCACACCTGTTGTTTTCTAATTTTCATCAAAACAAATCCCATTTCCTTCGTCTCTGTTCAACAATTTCCTTCCCTTCCCACAATTGCCATTATCACAAACCATCTCTCTGTTTGTTATTCTATCTTTATTTTTATTGCCATCTCCTCCATCACCATCTGTAACAAAGGTGGAGGTTCCTGCATGCTGTCTGTGTGGAAGAGAAAAAAAAAATCACCTAGCTGAGGCAAGTCAACCATCAATCTTCCTCTCTGCCATTTCTTCACTATCACCACCTCAGTGTCTGCGCTCTATCTTTGTCTGTCCATCTCCCCCCTTCTCTCTTTAATACCATGCAGTCAAGGCTGGACATGTGTGATGGCCCTTCTTCCTCCTTCGTGTCATCCAGCCAGACCAATAACCCTCCTCTTAGCCTTCTCCTTATTACTCTTCTGTCTAGATATGATCTCCAGAAGGCTTCAAGCCATTGTACCTCTCTCGCTCTCTGTCCTTCAATGACCGTCTTTATAAAAAGGATCCGGATAGGAGGTGGCTTAGCTAAAGCCACAGTAGAAATCCTCAACTGATGGTTTCATAAGGGGGCTATCCTAGCTTAGCTGCCACTTTGGGCCTAATGTCCCTAAACCCATCTTTCAGACAAGACTTTCCACTGTAGCCAAGATGATGTTGGTTTAACTGTAAGCCAATCAATAATTACACTGCTTCTCAACTTGTTCAACAGAAACCGATTCAAGATCCATAAAGATAAAATTGTGGGTTAGGTATAAACCTTGTTAAACACTCGGGGGTCTGAAGGAGGGAGACTGAGGTTATGGCCTCCCATTCAGTGGCTAATGTCCATGTATAGAGCCTGGGGATCACAGAGGGGTTTTAACCTACCCTGTCAGTCTAAATTAATGAGGTAATTAAGGGCTCAGGTGGAATTAGCAGTAGACACCTTAAGTGCCCTCAGGCAGCCAGATAGGCTGGCAGGATATAAAACTACAGTATACATGTAGCTAGAGGACAGGCGACACCACAAAAGGCTGTGGTGACAAAGGAAGGGTCAACAGATACCTGTTGTTTAGTAGGACTTGAGGTAGTCTTTACTGAGTTGTTTTAATTACAGTTAGTTTGGTCGGCACAGTTTGATTCCCACGTCAGATCTGTGGTAATCAGGTGAGCATAAGGAGAATTTAGGAGGTTCATTTAGGCGGTTTAATGTGATTATATTACATGGACTGCTGCAGTCATAAAATCACCCAATTTAAAGCATCCATAAAAGGCTCCCCACGGAATAATATTTAGATGATAGATCCTTAATACCTCTGTGGCTCTGCTGCTCTTCTATTCGGCTTGGGTGTTTTTCTCTCACACATTCAAAAATAGAAAATTCAATCAAAGCCGGTCTTTAAAGTTAAAATGTTGTGATTTTACTTCCAAAAATAAGTGCCTGTAGATATTGGTGTTAATTCCATTTATTATTTTGGCCACAACTCCTTAACGGCCTACTTCGGAAGATGAGCCACTGGTGCATGTTTACAACACACGCAGCTGCTCTCTCATTGGTTAATTGATGATGCCATGTTACTTGGATCTCATCTATGTATTTTCCACACCACGTATTCCGTCTGCAACTCTGCATCAAAAAGATTCCCATGCCTGCTCGTCCTTCGTCCATTAGGCCTCATACATGAATGTAAAAAAAGACTGTTTTCTTGTTTGTATGTTTGTTTTTACTTGTTTGTTTTTTTAACTGTAGTGGCAAATGCTGCACAGTGTATTTCCTGTGATTGCTAAAAGCCTGTGAATGTGTTGACTCTTAAATACATGGTTTCAGAGCAAAGCCGGGGCAGTAGGAAATGTTTGGTTTAGATTACCAGTAACTTAATAAGCTCAGGCAAAGTGTTAGCAGGGTGAGCAGGGCTGTAAATATCAGTGG
>VUQK01044347.1:1640-13636 GCA_015106715.1 Bujurquina vittata
CACACACACACACACACACACACACACACACACACACAAACAAATCCCAACCAGCACACACACTTCAACGAGAGTGTGTCTCCATATGCATACACTAATTAACCAGCACAAAAACAATTCCATGCCTCATCCAAACACTGTTCAAGCTGTCACTTTCTAATTAAGGCAAGTCGAGGCGGCCAAAAGAGAAAAACAAACTGTCTTACATGCAAGACCACACTTGGTGTTTATCACCAAAAAATTCAGGAAACTCAAACCAGTGAGGCCTTTTAACCCAGTCTAAACCTGGTTTATGCTCAATAATTAAAGGCAATGTGAAATTTAAAGTCCACAAAAACTAAACTTTTTTTTTTGCAAACATGCCTCTCATCTTGCAAAAACAGCTCAGTCTTTAGGGAGAAAACAGTCTTACCAGAAACTGATCGATATTCAGACCTGTCTGAAAAGTGTTGATGCGCTCCCTCATTTTTCAGCTCTTCCTCCTGCTCACTTTCTTGCTTGTGTCCAACATACAGCAATTCCCTCTCTCAGTATCTGTGTCTTACACTTGTCCTTGCCTGTCTTTACCAGTGTGAGGGGCATGGGCCGTACCTGCTACCTGCTTCCACACAGTGAAAGACTGTAGTGACTCTTACGTTAGCGCTGCATGCGCACACACATGCACACACATACAGGAAGGGGAACGCAGCAGAGGTTAATACAGACACTTGAAACATGACAATAAATTGTCAGCAGCTCTTAATTCAGCGGGGTAGATTCCCAGTCAGACGGCCAATCCAGCAGATTCCAGCAGCAGGATCATAAATGATACCCAGCAGGCAGGATGCAAGGCATGAAAATAATACCTGCTGACTGAGAGGCGACTGTAGCCATATTAATATGGATAATGCGGAGCTGTACTTTAAGTGCCTTCAGCATGCATGACATGCTTTACTAAAGCCTGACTGAGCTCTGGCACAATGCAGTATCAGGTTTTTGATTGTCTGTTTTTGGACACAAAAACAGACAATCAACAGACCGGTGATTAAAGGTTTAGGTACACAAAGACAAGATGTGAGACATTTTAGAGACAACCTTATTGTGAAAGATGACAGTGGAAGCACCAATTAACATACAGCCTATAAAACACTAATAGGTTGGTGAAAGCAGCTTCTGTTTTCCAACTGTGATACTTAAAATGGGTCAGTCTGTTGTTCTGTTATGACCCAGGAGTTTTCACGTGGTGGTCCTCTGGGGAAGAGGATGGCTGATTTTGGATTTTTGAGGTCAATGGCGATTTTAGGGACTTAAGAAACTCTGAAATTGTTATTCTGGGTTCATTTTCTTTACGTTTCTAGAGCAAAGCATTTCACAAATGAGATAATAGCTTACTGTGAAGACTCTGCTCAGCTCCATTGCATATCTGATAGCGTCATAAACAACGTGTTTGGAGACTATCTAAATGATCCCAGGCTACTTTCTTCTTTTTTTTTTTATTTCAGGAGATGTATTAACATTTTTATACAGGTGCAGTGCATATCACATTGATATGAACTCTGATGCCAGTATATTCGTGATAAGCCGTGGATATCAGTCAGGCTTCTATTTTGGGGAACCGATGATTTACTATCCCAGCAGGAAGCAGTTTATAATGTTCTTGAGATCTGGCAAAAACAACACGCTTCAGTCACTTTGGTGGGCTGTAGGGCTGCATTTAACTTGGGGTGTGCTGGTGTAGGAAACCCCATTATCACCAGCAACTACAGCTGGTCCCGTATTTTAAATACTGTGGTTATTATTTTGTGTGTATTTGTAAGGAATATTTCAACAACTTTCACTTCCTGCCATGTCAAGTCGAGTCGAGTCGAGTCGAGTCAAAGATTATTTCTATAGAACAGTTTAAACAACTTAGGTTGACCAGGTATAACCGGATTTACAGGCTATACACAATGTATGCTCTCTACACTACCAGTCAAAACTTTGGAAACACTTTCTGACTCATCCAAACTATGAAGAAGCTTTGCACATCTTGACATTTTCTCAGTCAGTTTTAAGAGGTCGTCACCTTTAATGGCTTTCAGTTAACAGCTGTGCTTGTCAAGAGTTAATTTCTTGATTTTCTTGCCCTCTTAATGTGGTTGAGACCATCAGTTGTGTTATGAAGCAGTAGTGTCGGTGTACAGTGAATAGCCCTATTAAGTAAAGAAAATCAACAGTCCATCATTAGTTTAAGAATTTTCAAGAACTTTGAAAGTCTCCTCAAGTGCAGTCGCAAAGACCATCAAACATCATGATGAAACCGGCTCTCATCAGGACCGCCCCAGGAGAGGAAGACCAAGAGGAACCTGCACAGGATCAGTTCATCAGTTACCAGCTTCAGAAACTGCAGGTTAACAGCACCCCAGATAAGAGCCCATCTAAATGCTTCAGAGTTCAAGTACCACACGCATCTCGACATCAACTGTTCAGAGAAGACTGTGTGAATGTGGACTTTATGGATAAATTGCTGCAAAGAAGCCACTTCTGAGGAAGAACAAGAGAAAGAGAATGGCTCGGGACGAGGAACAGAAGGTCTGATGACTCCAAATTTGAGATTTGTTTTCCTGCCAACAAAGAATGGAGATGTCTATCATTTTTATCATAAGCACAATTCAACTGTGAGAGACAGAATCTAAAAATAAAATCCAGAAAATCACATTTTACGATCTTTAAATAATTAATTTACATTTTATTGCATAAAATACGTGTTTGATCACCTACCAACCAGCAGGAATTCTGGCTCTCACAGACCTGCTAGTTTTTCTTTAAGATGCTCTCCTATTCTGCACTGATTACATGTATTAATTGCACCTGTTTGAACTGTATAAAAGACACGTCATGGATTAAAATCCTGCAGGGCGTGCAAGGTCCCCCTGCTCACCCCAGCAAATATCCATGCCTATTTGAAGTCAACCAATGACCATTTGGATGATCCAGAGCAGGCGTGGGAGAAGGTCATGTGGTAAGATGAGATCAAAATACAGCTTTTTGGTATCAACTCCACTTGCCATGTTTGAGAAAGAAGGATAAGTACAACCCCAACAACACCATCCCAGCTGTGAAGCATGGGTGTGAAAGCCTCATACTTTGGGGTGCTTTTCTGCAAAGGGGACAGGACGACTGCAACATATTGAAGCGAGGATGGATGAGGTCATGTATCGTGAAGTTTTGGAAAACAACCTCCTTCCCTCAGTAAGAACCAGGCCATGGCTGGGTCTTACAGCATGACAATGAACCGACACACATAGCCAGGACAATTAAGCAGTGGCTCCGTAAGAAGCATTTCAAGGTCCTGGAGTGGCCTAGCCAGTGTCCAGAACCTGAACCCAATAGAAAAAGTTTCAGGGAGCTAA
This sequence comes from Bujurquina vittata, assembly GCA_015106715.1. Lineage (NCBI taxonomy): Eukaryota > Metazoa > Chordata > Actinopteri > Cichliformes > Cichlidae > Bujurquina > Bujurquina vittata. The sequence goes on from VUQK01044347.1 coordinate 5,012, forward strand.
AACTCAGTGTTGCCCAGCAACAGCTCTGAAACCTGAAAGATCTGGAGAAGCTCTTTATGGAGGAGTGGGCCAAAACCCCTGCTGCAGTGTGTCCAAACTTGGTCAAGAACTACAGAAAATGTCCAACCTCTGTAATTGCAAACAGATTTTTCTGTACCAAATATTAAGTTCTGTTTTTCTATTCTATCAAATACTTATTTCATGCAATAAAATGCAAATTAATTATTTAAAAATCATACAATGTAATTTTCTGAATTTTATTTTAGATTCTCTCTCAAAGTTGAAGTGTGCCTACGATAGAAATTGCAGACCTCTCCACTCTTTGTTGGGGGGAAACTTGTAAAATCGGCAGTATATCAAATACTTATTTTCCCATGATGTAGAAAAGGTGAGCGGATGGTTCCTACATGTGTAGTTCCCACCGTGAAGTATGGAGGAGGACGTGTGATGGTATGGTTTCCTGGTGACACTGTTAACAATTTATTTAAAATAAAAGGCACACTTAATCAGCATGGCTACCACAGCATTCTGCAGCAACATGCCATCCACTCTGGTTTGTGTTTAGTGGGACCATCATTTGATTTTAACAGGACAATGACCCCAAACATACCTCCATGCTATGTAAGGGCTATTTGATCATGAAAGAGGGTGATGGAGTGCAGTGTCACATGATCTGACCTGTTTGCATAATCAAAGCCAGAATACTCAGCTCAGCTAGACCTGTGTAATGTGATCATGCCGTTTCTTTCCTGTCAAACGGTGACATTTTGAATAGTTCTCAGGCAACAAAGTAATGACTGATCAGAGCCAACATATAAAGAGTTACAAGAGTCTAAACGAGAGATAATAAAAGCATGAATTACTCTCTCAATTAGGGATGCACCGATCTGATATTCACTATGGGTATCGATTCGATCCTGACCTAAATTACTGGATGGGATATCACAAAAATGTTTGATGAAATTTGCAGCATGCCAGAAGCCAATGCATTACCTTCTCATATAGGAGCAGAACGCATGAGGTGACAGCAGGATTGTTGTGTGAGAGACTGATGACTTATGTAAAATGCATCCAGGCATTTAAAAGCAATTGTTTTTGGTTTTTTAAAAAGATCTGATTTGTATCGGTATCGGCAGATATCCAAATGTAAAATATAAAGTGGTATCCACCCCAACTCTCAATGTGGTGAGAGGTAGGCCTTCACCTTACTGAGGAGCTTTAGATGAAAAAAGCTTGTCTTAACAACATAGCTAATATGTTTATCAAATTTTAAAGCACCATCAAAAATCGCACTCAGGTTCCTTGTAGCCAGCTGACAGTAAGAGGATAAGAGACCAGTGGCATTGTCATACCCATCTAAAAGGTCGTGTTGCCCAAATAAAATAATTTGTTTTGCTTTTGTTCAGTTTGAGGAAGTTTATCTCGAACCATCTTCTTTGCAATCCAACAAATCTGCATTTGTGACATTTAAAAGGGACCTGTAATGATTTTTCTTATTATTAGTTACAATATCTGATGCTCATATCTGAGGTTTCATATAATGAGGTCAACATACCTGCAAGTCTACTGCGAGCCAAAGGTCAGAGTTCAATGTACTCTAAAGGCTTGGTCTCAAAATATTTTTATACTCTTTGCTAGGAATTGGAATGAATATCCCTAAAGTTTTAGGCACACAGGTCATCTGTGACTGTAGAAGCCCACCTAGCTGCTGTTCAAACCCTCTGTTATGAGAGGCAGCCCTTCAGAAGAAAGATGGCTTAAAGGGAGGGGTGAGGGGGCTTCAGACAGTGGTTGAACACTGTGGCCACACTAATGTCCGACACGAGACAATCAAAGATTATTGTGAATAAATCATGGAAAGTTGCCCTGAGTCCAAAATTAAAAACATGAAATCAGAAAAAAGCGCAATAGGTCCCCTTAAAAAGGATATATTATAGAAATTAAGACTTTTTCTTTTCTTTTAGTTTGATCAATGAATTGTAGTTTTATTTATTTATTGGACAGAAAGTATTTAATCACCAAAATACCAGGGGTCCATTTTAAGCAGCCATCACTTATAACATTCCTCTGTTTCTTGTGTATTGGCCCAATTTTTCATAAGGAACACGAAGCAAAGGTTTATTCTTCGTTCCACTGTAAGTGTTTTTATGTGGCTTATACATCCATAAAGAAACCTGGTTTTCCTGCCTTTTGGAGGTACAAATAATTTCTTCACTTTTCCTTTTCCAAACTGTCTCACCTCCACCTGGACTCTCTCGAAGCCTTTCACCTTTCTGCCATACACTTCACCCGCAAACTTTCTCGTTCACCAACCCTTGTCCATGTCCATCCAACCCCCCCACCCTTGAGGTGAAACCTTACTCGACGATAAATTTAGCAGCAGTGTGACCCAATGTTCACTGACACACTTCTCCCCAGTTCGCCCTCTCTCTCTCACACGCTGTTTGCCTCTCTTTTGGGCCATCTCTCCCAGGAGGCTTGTTGAACAGACAGATGGAAGGCTTTAACCTTTACACAAAACAATAACAAGCTATTGACACCTTTTAACAATGTGACATTTTCCCTTGATGCTATGGAAGTAACATCCAACTGTTTAATTATTACGTTAGGACTACCTCTATAATTGAAAAAACGTGTCTGCAATATCGTAGGAAATTTAATGGCTTAATCATCTACATCGCAGTCATTCCAGGCTGCGGGACATTTGGCAGGTGAATGTTATCCCTTTTAGTAGCATGTAACATTTGAGACTTATGGGATCTCTTTCACTGCTGTTGACATTCTCACAGAGTGAGACCTGTCTCTGCACCCAACCTCACTTTTAACCACATCCATCACATCAACTGTTAAACACAACCAGATGTAAAAAGCAGGCAGAAACATACAGAGAGTGTGTGTGTCTATGTGTATGTGTGTGTGTGTGTGTGTGTGTGTGTGTGTGTGAATGTGCATCTTGAGTGCATGCACAAGCAGTTATCTGCTCCCGCCACTGTGCTGGAAAGCATCTGTCAGTGTCACACGAGTCCACAGAGGGAGCTTCCTCTTTGTGAAGGTGAAAGGTTAACAACAGGTGTGTGATTTTAAATTAATAACCACAACTTTGCAAGCCCAGAGTATTAATCTTTACGGGTGAAGCAGCACCAAGACTTCAAGGTTAAAACCCGGACCAGTCTTTTGGATATTTGAGTTATGTTCAAAGAGTGTAACTTAAACAAGAAAGTTTCAGGGACTTAAAAAAAATTCTTTTTTTGTTTCAAAGAAACACTGATAGGTTTCACCTCCCTTACTGAAGCAACGTTTCAGTTTTAGATGTTAGACATGAGTAAATGTAATTAATGTTGCACCTGTTTACCACATGCATAAGCGCCAGTCTGTAACTGATACCCTTCCAATTACAATTATTTTCTATTGTAAACTGTGCAGTAACAGAAAGCCAGATAAACTTGAAAAGGAACAATTCAACTTAAAACTTTTGTTAACTTGACTTTACAGCTGAACCTTTCTTCATTGGTGTATTGGTATAGTTACACCCCTCCTCTGCAGTGGCAGTGCACGAATCTTTAGGTGCTGTCTGGGTTTTTGTTGCTGACTGACTACACCTGATGGGGTGTGGATAAAAGCATGCCTGAGGTCTGCTTGGAGGATATACACCATTTCTTTTCCAACCTTGAAAAAAATGATGTTCTTGTGTCTATTTTTAGCTGAGATTATTAAGTGACTTAACAAGAAACCCATAGTATTGTGGTTTACACATTCCCCTTGCAAGTAAAAGATACCTGCTTTGATCAAAGAAGGGGACACAAATGCTTTTGGGGTTGTGTTAGGAAAGGCATCTAGCATAAAAATTCACCAAATCAAATATGGCAAAATACCTACTGCAGCAATCCCATGTGTCGTCACAAGAGATCGCCACAGCAGGTTAGCTTTGCATGTCTGATTTGACAGATTTATTTTTTTATTTATTTTTAAATAGATGCCCTTCTTGACACAGCTCCCAACGAGTTTATGTCCCCTACCGGTCAGTCAGAGTCAAACCAAGGATCTTTCTTCTATTAGGCAAATGTGTAAACCATTAATTTAAACCACTATGGAGAAATTTTTTATAGTCAACAAATGAAAAAATGACATAGCAACAGTTTGGAAACCAAACTCATTACTTCAAAATCCTACCAAAAATCAAAGTTAAACTTGTTCAAGTTTTCCCTTGTTTTGTTTTTTCAGCAATGTATTTATTTCTATACATCTGTCTACTTATGAAATCTAACCATCTAAAGCAAATCTCAGGTGTAACCTCAGCACTAAAAACAGACATTTATCATCAACTCAGGGCACCGGTGTGAATCTGTGAACCAGCCAAACCACCCCCAGAAGAGTATACACAGTTACGTCCAGCTCCTGATCAATAAACAAATTATATTAGGGCGATCTATTAACAGCTCTGCACATAAACTCCTCAGATCCTTCAAGGCTCTAATTTCCCTTCACACAAGCACAGCTTTCACACCTGAGAGATGTGTGACTTTGCAGAGACGTTAAGCTTGTAAACAGTGTGATTAAATTGATTTTCTTATTTACTGTATATCTGACTTGTGGGTCCCCAAGGGGCTCAAGGAGGACCAGGGATTAGGGATTTGCTCTGGGCAATCATCTGTCTTCTCAAAGGAGAAGAGGAAGAGGAGCAGAAGGAAGGACTAACAACAACTGCTGATGCTCCTCTGCATTTGATCAGTTCCATGAACATACACAGCCCAGCTGCTCCAGCCTCAACTGCTCATTGTCTCATCTTAGAATTCACAGCTCTGCAGAAAATGGCATTCTGTAGCGGTTAGTAATCTATGACCACAGCAGAGATGTGTTTGGATAAAAATGCTAAAAAAAAATGAGTCAATAGAGTAAATGTCACCAGACATGTTGAGATGCTCCTGGGAGGAATGACTATCATTCTGGATGAGCATTTAAACAGATGAACTGGAGGATATAGTGACATGACTTCATCTCACCGTGCACATCTAACCTGTCTGCTCAGGTTTCCTGAATATAGGTATTTATATCCACCAACACATGTAAACAGCAATGACTTTACAAGGCATCAGAGAAAAGATGTACAGGAGCTGCAAAGAGAAAAATACTTAATCTATTCAATGCAAAATAAAAAGCAGATTTAAGAGATATACAGTGAGAGCTTGATGATTGAAATCTAAATATTTAAAAATATTTGCAGGGATGCCTTTCCGTTTATCGCCTTCACTCAGCGGTTTGAGGCGTGGGCGGTGTGAAATTGTGCAGACTGTTGATGTGTATGTGAGCTGCAGAAATAAAGTTGACAATAAGTTACAGAAATCTTGTTTGAGAAGAAAAGACATAGCTTGAGTGGGAGAGGGGGTGGGGGGGGCAGGAAGCAAGCCGAGATGAAGAATATTGATTTAGTAAGAGGGCATGAGGAGGACTTTGTATGATGGAGCAGAGAAGCATGATAGGAAGATAAAAATGCAGCTGGCAAAAAAATGGCCTGGAGGTAGCTGTTGGAGAAAGGTAATAAAAGCTAGACTGAAAAAAAAAAGAAATGAGGAAGTTTTAAAAAAAAAAAAGGTTTGAAGAAAGGAAGTGACAGGCAAACTGATGAAAAGATGAGAGAGAAGCAGGTGTAATGGCAGAACAAGAGAAGTGAGGGAAGACGTTTTGAAGAGACAGATAGGACAGCATACAGGCAGGTGAAGGAAGATTGGGAAAGACCTACCAGGGTCTGTTGGTATCTCAGCGCCTTCCTTTGCGATGCATCTGCAGCCATTGACACGCTGTCACTGATCCAAAAATAACCTTGCTGGACACACCAGCATTTCCAATGGCGTGGGCAACACCACACCACACACACACGCACGCACGCACACACACTGCCTTATGTATACCCACTTTACACCAAGTCAAAAAACACAAAAACATCTAAAGTATCCCAGTCTCCTAAAGGCTCAGTCTTAAACACACTCATTACATAGAGACAGTCCAAAAGCACAGGTGAGGTTCTTCCCGAAAGTGCTCTTCTCCAGACGATCCACAGCCTACGAGCCATCCAGCTCCACTGCAAGACCGACAGACACACAGACAGAAATCAGACAGGCAGACAAAGCAGAGCAAAGCCATCTGATGAGGCAGTGAAGGACGCAATGCTTTCCTTTATTAGAACTGCAGACACCTAATAACACACACAACTTGTTGCTCTAAGCAGCACCCTCCCTGCCAGACGGCCATTAGGTGTGTGTGTTTGGATGGCCTGTTCTAGTTTGGACAGGGGTGGCGAGGGTGGGAGTTGGAAGGGCAACCCCCCTCCCCTCCCAACATAGGGCTGCCCCTGCAACGTGAGCGGGAAGGTACACATGACACCCTTATGACAGCCCACACCTATTCAGCCAATGCAGCAAGGCAATCCCCATAACACTCACATGCTATGGCAGCCCTGTATTAGAAGAAGGAAAAAAACAAAACAAAAATACAATAACCCATAAACACACTCCCAAGAGATTTAAAAGTAAAAGCAATCCTCATACTGCTCAACTCTACAGAGGATCCAGGTACCCAGTTCATTGGCAGGAACCAGAGAACTCTGGTTCCTCCTCTTAACCCAATGAGACTGGCAGCTATTATGATAACCACAAAGGCACACCCAGATCCCCCACCCCACCATTAGCCCTGCTTTGTGGCCCACATGCTAGTCCATGACAGCCACACCAAAGGCCAGAAAGAAATGTGTTACTCCAACCACCAACGTGTGCATGTCAAGCCATTATGACTACGGACAGCTGGCAGGGGGCTCTATCTGATACACTAAGAACATTATCAGTGGGTGGCCGACAGTGTGAGAGATGCATACGTCCCAGTCGCAGCACGGAGAGACCTAAGCACAGCGGAATAGTGGGGAGTCAGTTATACTATACCTGAGAACGGAGGGGGACAGGCTGTACACCGGGAACAACACACACAAACACAGCAACAAGGAGGATCAAATGGAGTGGAGAATGCACAGTAGTGGCTGCAGTGTACATTCGAGCAGAGGTCTTGCATTCACGACGTGAGATGCAGCGTGAATTAAACATGTGCACAAAAGCAAATGCAGCTTCAAGAACAAACAAAAAATGAAAAATGAAACACACTTTTTCTTGTTTAAAGCCCACAACCTGTTTATTGTGTACAACATTTGGCAGTCATTGCCACCGGCAGAAATAAAGCCCCCCCCAGCACCTGATTGGCAGCAAATAACCTTTGAAACTTATTTCTGCAGGAAGACTAGACTCTTATAACACTCCTACGTTTTCCCTCTCTCAAGTTATGCTTCTTAACTATTAAAACCAAACCATAGGTGGAGTGAGCATGCTTCAGACCAGGGTGAACTCTGCTAAAACCCTCTCAAATACAGGATCTTTAAAATAATCCGTTTACTGATAGTTAACCAATACTGTTTCAACCATGCCTTCTGTATCCCTCACTGCAACACTGTTGTAACTAACACAGCCTGGGCAGGCTTTTTTTTTCTGGGAACCATCAATGCTCTTGCAGCCTTGAGGAATAAATTTCTTTGTGTGGAGATGTGCCAAAGTCTTAATATACTGTGAAAGCAGCACCATGGTCATAAATTTATCCAACAGATCAACCTCACATGGAACAGGCATATTTTCTTTTAAATGGAAGATGCCTTTTATCCTTCCTGCATTAGGTACAGTAAAATACAATGGAGAGACTAATAATGCATCTCTGTGGCAACACTTGAAATAAGAGTAAATGTAAAGGTCAGAGTTCATACTGTCTGTAAGTGACCCAACAAGTAGCACCACATTGCATTCCACCACCCCGACAGGGACTGGAGAAATTTACCAAATATCAGTAAGTTTCATCATGAATTACCTGACTGAACATCGAAAAGCACAAGCGAGAAAATTAATTTCACACTGAAGCTGCCCTGCAGGTGTTCTTCCATTTCATAAGGCAAATTATGTGAAGAAAAATAATCATACATTGTAATTTAAGTAGTTCAAAACCTCTATTGTTTCATATTAAATACAGCTGTTTGTAACCCATGTCATGGCTACCATGACGATAAGATCACCTTCAACTGTGGGAGGTGTAACATTGATAAAATAGAGATGATGAAATGCATTTTGCTGCACTGCCCTCTGCCTGTCACTATATTAACAACAAGAAATGTTTAACATTTAACATACATTATGTACAAATAGAGGAATGGGACCAAAATCTTTATAAAAAGAATTCCATACAAAATGAAGCCACAAAAATAGATCTGTGTACAAAATACATTTTAAAAAGAGAAGCTTGTGAAAGTTCAAAGTAGCTGTGCAGTTTGACTGCAAAGGATCCAAACCCTCTAACTGGCATAGACACAGACACACAGATACATACTTGAGTACACTGTATGCCAATAGGTTGCCCATTTCAGAGTACATGTAGATTAACAGAAGCTTGCTCCTTTTTTCTTTCCAGCATTTGTGTGTGTGTATGTGTGTGTGTGTGTGTGTGTGTGTGTGTGTGTGTGTGTGTGTGTGTGTGTGTGTGTGTGTGTCGTGGCTGTGGCGAACCCACACAACAACAGAAACCAACGTGGGTGGCTGGACGATATAG
>VUQK01044348.1:0-11773 GCA_015106715.1 Bujurquina vittata
TGTATGTGTGCATGTTCTTCTGTCATGGAACATACTCAATAATGGTGGTAAGAAGCCGCGACCAGTCTCCTCAGGACCTAGAGGTAAGCCGGGATGAACCCCAAGGAATCGGGCCATCCACAGCCCACCAGGAGCTCAGAAGATCAGACGCCGCACATCCCATGACAACCGTGCGCGCCCCCAGAGTAGGAGAGAGGAAGACCTCGGACGAAGCTCCCACAGCCAATGGGCAGGAGCCCAGAGAGCCCACGGCAGTGAGTAGCCAACCCCCCCGGATAGACCGGCCCCCCCGCACGAGCCGAGAGCACAGGCACGAGGCCCCAAGCGCCCAAGAGCCGCCCGGCGCCCAGCAGAGCCCCCCCCCCCACGCCAAAGAGGCCCGAGCCACCCCCAGGCCGCAGCCGCCAAGGGAGCAGGCCAGAGGCCACCCCAAGACACCGGGCCAGCATCCCAGGACCCAAGGGCCCCCAAATGCCCCGGGCAGCAGCGTCAAACAGTGGGGAACAGTGGGGAGCGGTAGGGAGGGGTGACCCCACTGCGGTTCTGCATAGGCCTCAACACCTTCAGCCTGATCAACAAGACTGAGTACAGATATGGGCTACGGAATTGAACAAATATGAACCATCTCCTCAACATGGATGAGACCACGTTGTATGCCAGGTGTGAATGAGATATCTATTCACTGATCCACATCACTAGGATCTACAGCAATGTTATCAGAATGTCATCCAGATTGGAGACGTGTTGCCGGATGTTAAAGTGAGGGAGGTAGTCAGAACTGAGTAAATTGCACTACCAGAAGGCAAAATTGCAGATATTGAGGACAGCTACAAGTACCTTGGAATCCTATAGGCAAATGGGAATCATGAAAAAGCTGCTAGGAAAGCGGCAACCACCAAGTACCTGCAGAGAGTAAGAAAAATCCTGAGGAGTCAGCTGAATGGGAAGAACAAGATTTGGGCAATCAGCACCTACACGCTGCTGTTCGTAAGATACCCTGCTGGAATAATGACCTGGCCTAAAGGAGGAGATAGAAGCCACTGACACCAATGAGCTTACTGAGTACCTCAGGCAGCAGAAACCCGACAAAGAAGAGGAGCAAGAACAGGAACCATGATGGAAGGACCAGACCAGACTGGGAGAGTGTCTTCAGCAGATTTCAGGAACATCATCCACAAGATCTCTGTTCAGAAGAGCAGAGTCCTAGGAACAACTAAGATGCTGCACAGGACCCTCAAGCTCCCAGACCTCTCTGGTAGAGGACCCGAACTTGGAGGAGGGAAAATACTGCCCGCAGGGTGGGTGGGGATTTGTTTTTCTCTGTTATGTAAAACAGCTGTATCAACAAAATACATGCAGGCCCAAAATAAAATGTTAACTTTCACACACTACTCAACTGAACTTATATAAAATTTGTTAAAAGCTGGTCCTGCAATAAAATTTGTATTAAAAAAAAACCAACAAAAAAGAAAAACCTCAACTTTAGATTTTCAAACATTTTCATTTTATCTCAATATTCTGGAAAGTTCCAGCGACATTCGCCAATAGTCCAATGGCAGAAATCCTGCAATGCACTGTGAGATAAGTCTGCATAGTGGAGGTTTCTCTATAATGTGGCCCCTGACCCACATTAGTGCAGGGTTGGTTCCTGAGAGGGGGATGATAACGGCTAATGTTGTCTGACTCAGCATATATCTGTGAACAGACATTTCGCAGGGGGAGCTGAGGTCACATGAGCAGTGCCATCAACCCAACCATATGTACGCAAATGGCTCAGCCTGAAGAGCAAACTTATAATACTGTTCAAGGCTATCAAATCATAATTTGCTCTTCCACTACGACAAACACATGAGAAAACCTTTTTCTTAGCTCATTTCTGGTAAGCATCCTGTTCACATCACAGGCTGATTTCCATATGAATCGCTAAAAACATGAGGGCACTTCCATCCCGTGTTACTTCTTTCTTTTTCAACAGAGCCTGAGGCAAACTAGTGATAGGATGAGAAGGGATGATGTCTGACTGCCAGAGTGGCAAAATACAGTTACTGTACACAGTTAGTCACAATTTTACTCTTTCCCTGAAAGGCTTTCTGGTTATAAAGAAATTGCTTATATTTCTTCATCATCAGCTGCATTGGTACACTACGTAGAAGCTATTAGTCTTGTCAGAATAATAGTGTAAGTCAGAACGCTTGACATGGTGTCCAGGTAAGTGAGTGCTACAAGAGGTTTTATCAAAATGGGATCTAAAGGTGAGAGTGTTGCTACTGTATACAGAGGAATTGCAATTGCTCCCTGGGCAGCCGACAGATGGGTAATTGCAGAATTGCAGAAGGTTTATTTTTTTTGGTACGGTCTCGCTACAACAATTTCATTTTTCTTACACTTTTTAAAAAAAAACAATGTCTTGTGGCATTTTCACAGCGACAACATGAATCAAGTGAGTCTTGAAATCCCTTAAGTAATGGCGAAAACATGCAATCAACAAATTGTAACCGTAAACCTTAAAAACTAGCATTTAGGTTCAAATTGTTAAGCTTATGACTATTTAAGATGTCCATGTTTCATTAAATCGAACACTGAATAAATGCAAAGATGCAAAACAGTGAATAATCAGAAGGGGAACCATATCGTATACCCTTCTGATTATTCACTGTTTATTTACGTGTACTCAAGGTCATGTGATGGCAAAAACAAATACATCAATATTAATATAAACGTCCAGCACGTAGAACTGTGAGCTTGTTTATTTCGAACATGATGAAATCGTAGAAGGAAAAGTGTAATGTTTATGTATTCACTCTCCACTGAAAGCAAACCATTTAAGCAAACGGAAAACTCCAGTTTAGTTGTGTAGGGTTCTTTGCAATGATTAACAAGAGGTAAAGACAATAGAAATTGTTCTAAGCATGGCCATTTTTGGACATAGTGCGTCCAGACTGTAGCTGTGGTTCTAAGTGACCCTTTGCGTCTAGCAGACACACAAACTGACCCATGCCTGTCCTTCTGTGTATTTATCTGCCTGTTGTTCCATAAAAACACAGTAGCAGGCAAATTAAGCCTATCAAATCTTGGGTCAGTTTGCACATAATTATCTCCCTCCCTGCTGAGAAGAGCGGACGCCCACCACCATCCACGTTTGATTTCAAATTATTTACCAACTAATTATCTACAGAGCTCCAATAAGTAGTTAATGTAATTATGCAAAAGGATTTGATTTGATTAATTCATGCAGTCGGAGACCTTACTGTACAGGAGGCTGACTATATGTGATCTTGGCAAAGGAGGAGAGTAACTTAGCATGCTGTGATGCAAGTGTGTTTTTGGAAAAGCACAGTTAAGCCTAATAATACTTCACTTTTAAAATCATATGTTTGTGAAGTTGTTTGAATGCAGGGTGCTGGGGCATAAAACTTGTCCAGGATTATATAAGCTGTCGGTTCACGTAAAAACCATGAAAATCAATGTTGGTATAATATATGTTTTTTTAGACTGTATGTCACTGGTTGACGTTGTAAACACTTGGCTTCCTAAGCTGTAATCCTGCAAAGTGTTGGTTGTAAACATTTTGCTTTGGTATTTATTTGAGGGGTAAGTTTGCACATCCTGAATGGTCACAAGGCACTTCTTATTTTGCCCAAGAATTTCGAGGATTTAGATAACAACTTGGCCTCTGTGCAATCAACCAACGAAAAGCCACTTGTGAAATTTCCCTGCCTCTATCTTCTCTGGAAAGGTTTTCAGACTGTGTTTGATGTGGCCCCCAGGCACCGATCATCGAACATAATGTGATTCTTTTTCACACACACACACACACACACACAAAACCCCTCCGTGTGTTTATGGTGGATGATGGGAGACAGTCGCTTTCTTTACCCAGCAATTATTAACACTCCTTAAAAAAGCATAATCAAAGTGTCAGAATTGAATATTTTGACTTGTAATATGGCTCCAAAGGAAGAGCCACTCCAGAAGGCAGGAAAAGTAAGAAAATGAACTCTGACACTTGGAGCAAAGCTGCAAAGGAATGGGGCAGTGTGCTGAGTAAAGCAGCAATAAAAGCTACATTATGTGTAATCATGCAGGGGCAGTATGTGCTACATACTGGGTGCAGCAGGGATGCAGCAAGCACTCTTGTACATTAGCATCTGGCATGGCTGCCCTCATGTTGCAGGGTCTAGTTCATTCTAAGGTAGTTGGTTATAATGTGAAAAGAATATGAGAGGAGACTCAGAAAGTGACAAAAACAGTATGTAGAGTTACAAAGCAAACTCCCCATATACACACAATATTACTGCACCTGTATATTTATGTGCATTCCCAATAAGCAGCGTTTGTGTAATCACAAAATAGTTCATTCTTGCTTTTTGAAAAAGGAGGATACACAAAAACAAAGTGTTTGATGGCTTAATTTCCCGGATAACTACAAAATAACAGCATAACCTCATAAGGGTCATTGTAAGGGAAAGTTATTAAATCATCGTTTTATTTTAATGAGGCTTATATCTTATAATGATGCTACCCTGAAGGAAAGATGTTATTAACTTGCAGGTTAGTTCACAGTCAGAGTGCGCAATTAACCCACCTTTTCAAAAGAGCATCGGCACGCAATCAAATGGGATCATAATGAGAGGAAAGAGATTGCAATGCTCTTTGGCTTATTCATTATTGAGAGGGTCTTTGCAAAGGGCAGTGAGGCTTTAAGGTGAGCCTGCCAACATGCAAAATAACACTGTACTCCTTTAATAAACCTCTGTCGATCTGACTTCTGATGCTACAGAAAGCCTCCACAGGATGTGACCTGGATACGATTAAACAACTCTGCCTCCCTCAATTTTGCCAAACACAAATAATTAAGGGAGGAAAGCAGCAATATGTCAAATCAAAGAAGGAACAGGAAAAACAAGAACAATGTCAGCTGCAGCCGTCTTGTTGACTCCTAATGCATGCAGATGGCAGTGAAACAATCTAAAGTCATTGTGGGTAATTGCTCGATTTTCACAACAATTTTCATAAATTGTTTTCACCATAGCTAACTGTACAATTCATTAACATATACACTGCAAGAGCAACATAATTATAGTCACATGACAGAAGGCTTTGGGACCTAGAGACCTTAACAGTGAGGATCAACAGCCTAGGGGCAATAGCAGGCTCCCATGCACAAATTACCCTTCTGCTTGGCTTGCAGAGCGACGTCAAAGCTCAATTAATCCATGTTAATTAGAGATAAACTTGGTAGATTGAGCCAGTTGCTCTTTTTGGTATCTGATAACCCTTAACTTGGGAAAGAGTCAGAAAAGACTGCATCAAACAGTCCGATCTCGATTCATCCCGGAGGAAAAGGCCTCTCAGAGATGAGCGTTAATCCCATCTATAAAAACTATTAAAATTCAAAACTTTGGAGACGAGCAGGAGCTTGGAAAAGAAAGGTAAGAAAAACTTGGTAATTAAATGGGAGGTTAAAAATAAAACAGTTACAATATGAGAGGGCTTAATAAGGTCTGGGGAACAGCACATTGTCATTTCATTACATTTGTGACAAGTGGGGGGGAAAAAAAAATCAACCAATTTCTCAGTTCATTAGAGAGACATGTGCTACGTATTAAGAGCTTTATTGCAGTATATTTTTCGCAGTAAAAATGACACTCCCCCTCTCTCTCTTATCCAACATAAACATTACTGCGCCTTTATATTGATGCTGAAGTGCTTTATATTACCGCTTTTGCCGGTCAGAATACTTCATCTCTCACTGCTTGGGCCTAAAGTAGCCTCTATGTTCCAGAAATGCTTTAAAGAAAGACACTTATTTTCTTATCTAATGCAAATAATCTAGAGGCATATATGAAGCGATCGTTTACTACCTACAACTTAGTAACCACTTTGATAAATACACTATTATGTACACACTCGCCATGTACTATGCATATTCTTTTTCACAGACTCTATATTTAATGTTTAGCTCACTAAGCTACGCTTAATAGAAAAACAACAGATAGACAACACGCGTGCTGCAGTATGAGCATTAGACAGGTATTTATATGCAAGTATATAATTATATATAATAAAAACACAAATAAAATACAGATGTGTGACATTGCAATGCACCACATTTTAGATTTGCCATTTTTCACTTCACATTTCAGGCAGTGCTACTTACCGCAAGTCAGTGAAGCCTGGGGGGATTTTCTTTTTTTCCACCTGCTACTCCCCCTTGAGAGATTAGCCCACAACAGTACCTCTGAAGCTCTGAGCTATGCTGGTTCTTGCTCAAAGGTACAACCAGCAGAGTGTGCGCCGCTTGCCAACAATAAGACTTGAACCTGCATGCTGCAGGTGCACAGAACCTGCTCCCTAAATCATGTCACAGTATTTCCAGAAACAGGCAAAGGAGGGTAGGAGCGGGAGGGAAAATGAAGAAAGAGGCCAATTTAAACTCTTTTTATTAATCCTTTCTCTTCTTTAATGATTTCATCGTAAACTTGCATAACCAGCAGAGACGGTCTCAAGTTTTCGTCACTCATCTCTTAAATTTTCACTGACCTAAACTGTTTTCTTAACCAGCCTCAAGTATAAAGCACATTTTTAAAATGATAAGCAGAACCTTGAGTGGATTTCCACCTTCTCTGGCTTTGAACTAAAAAGCCTTGCGAGATAATTTGTTTGAACTGATTAAAATGCATTTGCAGCCGCTGTTAACACATTGTGTGGGCTCCTGAGAGCCCTTGTGCGTCCCCTTCTTGGACCCCCGCCCCTCTGTGCCTGGGCAGCCTACATCAGGTCTGAGTCGGGGGCGTTTCATCTGTACAATGACTCAACAGCAGCGAGCTAAAGATGGCATGCACACACCTCACCCGAGCCTATATTTGCATCAACGTTCCCATAAAAAACTAAATATACCATAAAGCTTGTAAACACTGAAAATGTTTCATCATAAACAATGACGCAAGATGAACAATTTGCTATGATAGAGGAAGACACGTACTGCTGATTCCATAAATGCCTGCAGCAAAAATTTAGACAACAAACAGCACGACTGCACGGTAATGAAAGCAGGAGCTCTCCCGTTGCCAAAAGTGCATCAGTTTAGACCGCATACTCTGCTGAGAGGATGTTTTTCAGTATTGAAAAAAAAAAAGAGATGCCGCAAACATCTCACAGTCATACTGATAATATGACAGTATATTCATTAAGAACTTCATATTGTTGCGTTTTGCCCAAGCTTTGCAAATTTATAACAAGCAACCACTGATGCCATTTGTGCATAATGCACCATTCAGCACATCCCCCGTCGTCAGCACATCCACGAGAGACCACTGAACGAGCTTTCTGTGGCCAGAAACAAAGAAATGCAGAGGTAAAATTTTAACCATTTTTTGTAACACACAGAAATTATTCATGATGTTAGCTAAGAGGAACACAAGCAGCTCCAACATACCCATGCATCTCTGTGATGTCCCAACAGTCTTTCAGTACACTTAGCAGGGAAATCCTGTGTAAATATCTGCAAGACATCTCTCCATCCTCTTTTCAAAATCAAAATGAGTATACAGCTTGATCGTTTTAAATCTTACTCTCTTATGCCACTTGTTTTCTCCTCTCGTTTCTCACTGTGTTTCCTTTTGTCTCCCAACCTCTCCATCCCTCTTCTCTTCATCCAATCAAGAGATCTGGCCTCTGACCCTGCTTCTCAATGCCATTAAAATTCTTTCAGAAACGCAGCTTGTAGCACCTTGAAAAAGACTAGATAGCCTCGTTCGGTCCTTGATATTTGCTTGTATGTTTTTTTCTCTTTATGTGCTGGTGTGAGGTATATTGTGAGAGGGGAAATACAGACGCATTAAACTGTTTAGCCTCACACAGGTCTTTTAAACAGGGCTGTAAATATACATTGATTGACTTGAAAGGGTCTGTTGTATTGTCACACTTAAAAAAAAGTTCTAATGCAAGCAACAACCAAAGAAACAAACAAAACAGCAAAGGTTTCGATAACTAGGTAACATTTGTGTGGATTTTTAACCATCAAACACATTTTTGTTTACTTTTATAAACATCTTTGCATATTCCCATGTGTCCAGTGCATTTTCTCCTAAATGTAACTTAATTATTGCTGTGACTTGCACATTAGTATCACTTCTTTGTTTCTTATGCTGAGGTTTGCCAAGTTTTCTTTTTCCTCCAGGAATTCTGTTCTCCTTTTTTCTTCATCTAAACCAAAGAGCTCATGATGAGGAATTTTTATTTACTGCATTGTATAAACAGTTGAGGCAACGATGGGACTGTTCATATCAGGTGTTTATTTAATATTGCTAAATGATTTAATATTGTTCACCGGGTTAGTCTCCGGTGTGACAGTGAGGGAACTGAAAACACAAGTAACAGGGCTAGATGTTGTCATTGTCGTAACATGTAGTGGAGTATTGATCTCCACTACATGATGTGGCCCATAACAATGATTCTGTATTGGAATAACATAAATGCAACATTTTCACTAACACAAGTTTAAAAAAAAAAAATGCTCATAAAGACACAAAGCTTTGCCTCAATACCTCGCTGCATGATTACTACCCAGGGGGACTCAGACAACAGCGCTAATCTCACCGAACAGCTGAACCCTGAGCAGGGGGGTTTACAAAGGAGTAATGGACCCCTCGGAGGACAAATCAAAGCCACAATTTGAGTGATTTGACTGTTTCTATAGCTTGCTTATTACTCATCCAATATGGGTTTCTGTGGCCCATGCAAGGAACACAAAACTTTACTGGTTATTGATCAGGTCACATGATTGAGTTGATGGAGAAAGCCATAAAATAGAACAAAAGATACAGCAGCTGGAAAACTCCAGAATAAGAGCACTGCCGATTCTTTTCCAGAATACCTCAATCGATATTGCATTTATGGCCTTTAATGCTATCAACGTTCACGTCAAACACTGTCACATCTATTTACTAAAACTCACGCCATCTTTACAATATACCAGTGAAATTATTCATCACTGAATTTTCCTATATCCCTTTTTTTTACTGATATCCCAAATCAAATACTATTTCAGGGGTTGTTAAATGATGGCACACATATACTCTTAAATACTCACATATATTATAATGAATAACTGCACCATCCATCATTTTCTTCTACTTATCCAATTCAGGACAGTGGCAGGGGTGGAACCTATCCCTGCTGTCGTAGAGGAAAAGGTGGGGTATGCCTTAAACAGGTTGTTAGTCTGTCACAGAACTAATAGAGACAGACAACCACTCACACTCACACCTACAGGCCACGCAGAGCTGCCAGTTAACCTAACATGCATTTCTCTGGGCTGTGGGACGAAGTACCCGGAGAGAACTCACCCAGGCAACAGAAGAACATTTAAACTCCAGCCAATC
Source organism: Bujurquina vittata (assembly GCA_015106715.1). NCBI lineage: Eukaryota > Metazoa > Chordata > Actinopteri > Cichliformes > Cichlidae > Bujurquina > Bujurquina vittata. Next base: position 9,387 of record VUQK01044348.1, read on the forward strand.
GCTGGCTGGTGGGTTCATGCGTACGCCTCTCTTGTTATGAGGTGACAGCGCTAACCACTATAACGCCACACTGCCACTGAATGATTACAAATGACCTTCACTATAAGTGATTTTACTAGGATATGCATTTATCATTAATTCTGCCCTTTGTAAGTCTAAATTACTGTCAGCAAGACAACAATGCATAGTTTGCTATAGACCTGAATGTTCCTATTCTTAAATATGTCAGGTATTTATATCATCATTTAGTACATCGACACACTTTTACTAAAGGATCATTTTTCCACTAGAAATGCCTGGATACATTTCTTGGTTACAAATTTTAATAAATTTTCAGATGAGCAGAAACATCAATATCCCCAAAAGTAAGTTCTGGCACCAGCTTCAAAAACCCAGTTAGGAGGCAGGTGTAAATCAAAGATGCAAGTAAGTAGCAAATCCTTACGAGAATGGCAGAAGAAAGACAATAATACAGAATATGATAAACTAAATGGCAATAAACCTGTTAAAATTATTTAAGGGGCTTCGTGGTCTGCTAGATGTCATGTGTTCTGCACCACATTTCTGAACTGGTCATATCTCTCTTTACGCAATCAGAAATTGGGATTTTAAAAAGCTATATTTAAGAAGAGACACATACAGCATGTACTGTGAATCGTACTACAGTAATGACTGACGCAGCTGTGATGTTGCCATGATGTAAGTTTATGTCTTCCTTTCAAGAAACAAGCCAAACTTCAGCAACAAAACGTATCCCGCATCCATGCTTAGTTTTAGGAATAATTACCGTGCCCTCCTACTTTTCAAACTCAGTGCATTTGAATAATTCATTAGGAAAATCCTGGGCGCTCTCACTGTAGCTTTCACCAAAGTCTCATTTGGAACAATTGGGGAAAGCAAGTGGTGGGAGTAAAATGAAAAGAGAACACGCATAAAAAAAAAAAATAGAGATCGTTGAATTTCAGCACGAATCTGTCAGAACGTCTTGTCAAAGGCAATAGCCACGGGCTTCACTCAGTCAAACAGGCAGGAGCAGAATTGTGTTTGCATTGCTGGTGGGTGCTCAGGTAATGTCACTGCTTAAACAGGGTTGACTCGTGAGAACAGTACAAAAGAATGTAGCCGGAATTTAATCAAAATAAACATGTTCAAGTTGAATTAAATTGCTTTCTCAGTTGCACATTGCCTCCAGAACAAAGAATGGAATATGATTACTGGAAACAACAACAACAACAAAAAAAAACAACCAAAAAGCCTTTGAAAAATTAAAATTACGGAACTTCATTAGTGTCTAGTACCGCAAAACAAAAAATAAAAATAAAAATAATTACGCTATAATAAATTACTTTTGTTTCAAAGAATATATTCAAGGTTTTTTTTTTATTTATATTACGTAAAGGCCTTCCTCAGGTGCTTTTCATTGTCCTGGTATTAGGCATACATGTCCTGCTGTGTTGGCTTCCTTGAGTGTTTTCTAAAGATGGGAGGGAAACACCCTCAGCACTAATCACTAAATTACACCCAGTCCCTCAAGGATCTCATGTTAATGCCCAAGATGACAACTTATTTTAAAACCATTATTCTTAAACACTAGATGATGTTTGTGGCCATTTGTTTGCTGAATGAAAGAGAGTGCTTAATTTTCCATTTTCACTGACTAAAGGACAGGTGTGGAAGGATGGATGCTACTGACTATTATATCCAACAACTTCAGGACATAGATGACACAACTGCGCAAAAGACACAATATTTGAAGTCAAAGTACATTCAGTACTTACTCAGTTAATCTTAGTTTTATTTGCAAGAGAGACGTGTTTCAAACAAGCATAATGAATTTAGTGACATATTTTTAGATAATCCATCAACGAAGCAATCTAAAAGTACCTCTACTTTCTTTCACTTGACTTTGTTCTCTTGTTTGTTTCCTTGAAGTTGCTTTCACAGTGAACATGGAGCAGAGAGAAAGAAATCTGGATACACCTCGGGACTGTGCAGCCCTCTACCCGGCAGTAGCTAACAATAGCCCAGGGTGATTAGTTTAGGCACTAGGAAAGGAGTCATTTGGGAAACTAACATTTTAACAGTAGGCCTGCCAAATCAATCTGTTCAAGGTAACTTCTGTTTGTAAGAAACTGCAGCCTCATGTAAACAGACGGTCACTAACCAACAATCAAAAAGTTTCCCAAAGAAAGTTATGAACCTTACTGCTCTGTGTACAGCTCATACACATGACTTTAATAATAGCTGGACTCCAATGGTTGGAAAAAAAAGGACCTGCATTAAATGCAAGGCCAAATTGTGCATTCAGATTACTATTTTGTTTGCACAAACCGCCAGACATGACAGGCTGTAAAAAAAAAAAAAAAAATGCAAGACCAAATAAACTG
>VUQK01044349.1:20568-38108 GCA_015106715.1 Bujurquina vittata
CCATAAAAACCTTTTTTTAAAAGAAAATATTGTTTTAAATTTTAAAAAAAACCTTTTTTCTTTTCTTTTTTTTTTTTTAATGGAGACCACATTTAGCATGTGTTAAAAATGATCAGAAAAAGCAATTCAAGTATTTCATCTGTGACGATGCAGGTTTACTGCAGCTAATGAGCTCAGGTGCAGGAAACACAGGCAGATGAAGGAAAACTGAGAGCCAGCGTTAAATGTGGCTGATTCAGCAAATTCCAAAAACAAAGAGCACAAACACAGGAGATTTAAAAAAATAACTTCGGTAAAGACTAAGAGGAAGGCAGGACCATTTATGCACCGAGGACTAACTGCATGCAATCAACACCAATGAGAAAGACAGGAGGCAACACTGAAACCAGATATGCAGGAAAACTGCAGTGAAAAAGTGACACGGGGTAGACGTGAATATTAAAATCAACACGGGAACCTCAACAATATCACAACGACTAATTCGAAGGACCAAAACAAAATAAAACAAGAGAGAGTGCAAACCTCTGTCAGCACAGCTCACTCTCTGAGCAGCATTTCCTTTTAAAGGAATAGTTTTGTATTTTGTACATATTCATTTTGTTTGCTTTGTTCTTTTTAAATCCCAACGATTAAGAAACATAGTTTTAAACAGCTCTTTATACTGTAGCATTATTATCACTTAGACCTTCATGATATTTTAAATCTTTATACAGTACTTTCTATATGTTGACAATGCACACCACACTGGTCAGAATCATAGTTTCTGTGTTATGAGGCTTTTTGCTGATTTTATAATAAATCATGGAGTTGACTTTGAAGACCTCGAACGATCCATCCATTCGCTTCTGCTTATCCTTTTCAGGGTCGCGGGTGGGGGTGGGGGGGCTGGAGCCCATCCCAGCTGACATAGGGCGAAAGGCAGTGTAGACCCTGGACAGGTCGCCAGCCGGTCGCAGGGCCAACACAGAGTCACAGACAACCATTCACACCTGTGGGCAATTTAGAGTAGCCAATTAACCTAACCCCAGTAAGTGCATGTCTTTGGACTGTGGGAGGAAATCCATGCAGACACGGGGAGAACATGCAAACTGCACACAGTGAGAGAGAGGCCGGGCCAAGGTGGAACGGAACCCAGGCCTTCCAGATGGTGAGGCAGCAGTGCTAACCACCGCGCCACCGTGCTGCCAGCCTCGATGGATTTAAGGCAAATTTTAAAAGATTGTTAACATGAGCCCACTCTGCACCCCTACAAAGATTTATCCGAATTTATTGAAAACATTTTGACCTATCGTGTTTACAGACAGAATGGCACACACACAGACACACATGCACACAAATCCTACCAAAAACAGAACCTCTGTGGAGGTAACAGAAACAAAACTCAGTCATAAAACACTAAGAACGAGACAGAAGGATGGCACTGAAATCCCCAAAAACATCATTTCAAGACTGGCTAGAATTTTTCTCTTAAAAGATATTGAATTGGCGATTAAATTTAACTGTTCAAACAAACGATACTGCTTCTTCATGTTTTTTGCATTATTGGCCTCTGCTAGTTCCATTTAAGGCAATTCATACAGAAGATTTACTCAGCCTTGTTTATGAAGTACAATTCATGCACACACAGTCCTCCACAGAACAGGAAAACATTATATATATATATATATATATATATATATATATAAAATTTTAACAGCATTACAGTAAATGAAAGGTAAAAAAAGGGACCAAACTAGTATAATAAAACAGTTAAAATGATAAAGGAAGGAATTACAAATAAAGTCAAACAGCCATGAAGCAGCACTTCCACAGTATTTTACAGAGATGTTTTCTGATCCCACTTTTCACTCAGGATTGTGTTACTGTGGTCAGATTGATGTGTATACATGCAGCTGCTCAACAACATAAAACAAATGCACGGACTTCTCAGTTTCCTTTGAGTTGTGGGGAAAGTGTAGGCTCTGCAGAATGAATTTTAATGTCAGTATTTGTTTCCAGATTGAAATTCGCTGCACTAAGGATGGTGAGTGGACAGCAGAATTCACCATGTGTCCCAACCTCCAGGGATCATGTTCTACCCCTCCAGATCTGAACTCTGTGGAGTACAGCTGTGACCATGGCATGGTTGTTGGTGAGTTTGACCTTAAGTGTCACCCTGATAGTATTCTGTTCTTTCTGTGAAACAAAATCAACCCATTAACAGCTACCTGTTGGTCTCTTTTCTTTGACTTGTGTTTTTTTCCCCCTTGTAGGTGCTGAATGCTACCCAACATGCATTATGGCTCTGGACATGGATCTACATGACCCAGTGGTTCTACCCAATGGTACTACAGTTGAGTCTTTGAAGCACTGGATGGTTCCCAAAAAAGTCCAGGTAAGATATCATTAAGTAGCATAAAGTTCGGGATTCAGGGGCTTGCAATGATGTGAAGCGAAATCTCAGCTGTGCTCTTGCTTAATAAAGATGACCTATGGTGCTGTAATTTAAGCACAATTATTTCTAAACCATTAATCTTCATTTGATTGGCAGAACTGAATGAAAACTAAAAACACAGCCGTGCTCCACAACCTGAAAAGCCCAGCCAACCGAGGGGAATGTTTTTTATTACAGTTACACAAGTAATGTTGCCACATATACACAGTGGAGACACATCCTTGAACAGCAAATCTTCTGGTCTTTTCCTCTTTCTACTGAAATGTTGTGCTGAATGATAGCTTGCCGTCAGTCTGCTTTAAAGGTTTATTCTGAAGTTTTATGGACTCCAAACCAAACCAATAGCTTTCTACATTCATAGATGTACCTGCTGCCTCTTAGACAACCACTAGATCTCAAGTGAGATCCCAGATTACAGATCTTGAGTAATTTTGTGTGACTCTTTTGAGTTTTTCCAAACTCAGTAAAACTGTGTGTATTTTCACTGGTAGGTTTAAATTTAACCCTGTAAAACTTGATACTGTTTTATTTTTTAAGTGGATATTTTGGCACTATGTTCTTACAGACTGGCTCAAGGTATCTGACAAAGATACTGACAAATAAGATAATTTATTTAAAATAAGCTAAAGAAAAAACAAACACATCACAGGATTCAGGCCAAGTGGAGTGGATAGGAAAACGGGTAGTTCTTCTGAGCCAGCTTTTATGGCCTGGAAGGCCCAGGTGAGCTGGATCAGCTGCTAACCCTTCCTGGTCAGCTGATAATGAGCAAGAGTAGGCCAGGAGTTCCTTGGAGACAGTGTTAGGGGTGTCACAACAATATTTTCTACAAAACAACTATTGTCACTTATTGTCACCCACATTTGAACTGAACTGCTCTTGATGCACATGTAATATCCACATTTTCATGCTTCATTGATTAATGTTTAGCTGTGATCATAGAGAGGGTAAAAACTGGTCTTCTAAGTTGTTTTTATAAATGAAGGGCCTGGATGTAGTGAAAAATGAGCTATCTTGATTGGTAAAAATAACCTCAACTGAAAAAGAGATTGTGGTTTTTGCTACCATTTGGAAGCACTTGGCAGGTGTTATAAAACAGTTGTTGTTTTGCTCACTTGCTGCCATGCGACTAGTCCAGAGCGCTGTGAAAGCTGATACATTGACAAACAGCGCAGAGATTTTTACACAAAAACACCCATCAGGATGAATAACTTGTCCAAACATCTGGTGTTCTGAACAAAAGCATGAAGTAAACGGAGCTGCTGCTGCAGGCTGATTCACCTTTACCGATAAGCACAAAACTAAGATTGTTCACAGTCTGAAGCCAAAGCAAATAAAATGCTGAGCCGTTGCTGCCATACACTTTGCAGCAGAAATCCCATTTCTTCTCTTTCCCACTTGTTAGCTCCAGAGTTAACATTAATGTCACTGACTCCTACCTAAATGCTTGAAATCACACACCTGGTCATCCCCTGTGTCACTGCGTTTCACAGGTTTGCATTAGCGCAAATCTCAGTATACGAGCAGGCAGGAGCGTGTTGAGCATCAAAGATCGATGTCGATATTGTCAGAAAAATATTTTTTTTATGATTAATGTTACATAATGTCCAGAAGGTACTAGTCAAACACAAACTGCTAATAGCTAGTTATTAATATTATTAATATTTTTAATTGTGACAGTCTGACAAAATGTAGATAAATAGCTGGTAACAAAACTAAACCTTGATTATGCCTCTGAACAATGTAGGGCAAAAAAAAAAAATAATAAGTGAGATATATTTCATTGATCTGTGGGGATTCCCCATATCTAGCAGCTGACCTCGGTCACTGAACAGCTGGCAATAGCTGATAGTGATAAACTGGGGAATCCCAAATTTCTTGTTAAAGAGCCAGTCTGTTTATAGTAACATCAGTTCTAGTCTGAAGCTTTATTGATTAGCCTGGGATGCCAACTTCTGATTGGCTGAGCATTGACTAACATGTTGGTCAGGGATGACTCATGGATATAAAGACTATAGTAGACTATGACTCATCATTGAGCAATATTAAAGCCATTCCTACTGCTCAGCAATATTTCTCAAATCTAAACAACATGGTTGCCTAGTGATTATAGTGATGTTATACGTAATGCATTGATAGTAGTTGTAGTAACTTCCTCTACACACACACACAAGTATAATATGATGTGAATACCTTGTAAGTTTGCATTATATCTGGCTTATTGATATAGATTACATAGAAAGAAAGACAGTATGCAGTATAAAGCCCTTGTGCAAGAGGGTAGTATGTACTTAATCTAATTTGTTTACTGTGGACATTTTTTGTGTCTGTTCAAGGATGAGGTTACCAAAAAGTATTTGTAGCGATGTTAAAGAAAATCACAGAATATTGCTTGTGATTGGTTTAATGAGTATTGTTTACGTTGAAAGCATATGTTTGCTGGAATATGTGTTATACCTTTACTAACCCAGTGGTGACTAAAAGTATTTGGATAAATGTTTAAGTCATGGCCTCCAAATTAGGGGAAAATTGTTTTGCTGAAGGTAATAAGATGCCTGCTGAAGGGTTTTCTGTTATGAAATGGGGCTGTAATGTTGCCCTGACTTATGAATGTATTTTATATTTTCATTAATGGAAAGAGAATACTATCCCCATGTGTTGGGTCTTGTTTCTGCATGCAGGTGTCAAATCCTCAGTCTACATAAAATTGTCATCACATTTTAGATGAATCCTTGTGAAGTTCAAGTATTCATTTTAGATCTTAAATTGAGACTATAACATTTCCTAAAAAGTAATATTCTGCAGCATGTTTAGCTAGTAAAGAAAGCACAGAATTATCATTAAATTTTCAGCAGAACTGTAACTGAATGTCTAAAAATTAATCTCTCTGTCAAGCTGCAGCTGACACTTTCCAAATTCATCATCGTATGAGCTAATGTGTTTCATATCAGGTATCTGATTGAATCATTGGCAAGATAGTATCTTTAAGAGTTTTTTAGAAAACATTTTTATTCCCAGCAGCATCAGCTAATCACACAGCAAAATCCACTTTGTGTGTTTGCGACTGTGCCGGTTATCATTCAGGTCTTGTTGCGTTACTGGAACCCACAGGCAGATAGTGAGAGTAAAGGTTCCAGCTGACGTCAAGCCTTTTAGGAATTACACACATTTCTCATAGTGTATACACAGTATATACAAGTCACCATGAAAAATTTTTTTTTGTTGGAATGTCAGATCATGGGTCTGAGTTACAGCGTTGTTTTGCTTCAAAGGTGGGTCATGTTACTCAATCTTAGGAGTCGCTTCTACGTTAATGCTGTTGCAAACACCGCTCCAATTTCGTCTTACTTTTGGGTGGTCAGTCAGCCCACCAGCCAGTTATTCCGCCCTCGCCAAGGTCAAATAGTTGGATTGAGGTCTGGTTTCTTACACCATATCTCTGAGACTGCCTTGTGATTTCGAGGGATTGTGTTATCTCAAATACTTCAGAATCAGGTCTCCGTTGCTGGGTCAGGCTGCACAGAAAGTCACAGGGGAGGATCCACTTTCTCTGTCCGTATTTGTTAGTCAGTCTGCTGTCTGCTAACCACCTTGTAAATTCTTGGGGTCAAAAAAATGGCAGAAGTCCACAGCCTCGCCCGAAATTCACCGCAAAATTTTGAGTTTTGCATCTACTTAAGTTGTACAAAACCATTATTTTTCTTGCATGACAAACACATCAAAAAGACAACAAATATTCATAATGTACTACATATGTCTGTGAAAACAATAGGATATCTATGGCTTCCAGTCAGAATGAATGCAAGATGTAGTTTTATTCATTTTTATACAACGGTTCAAGGCAAGAGAGGGCGACTGCCTTACTGGGAAACCAGTAACTGTAATCTTCCTGCAGTATTTGGAATGTAATTCCATTGTAAGCACACAGGGGACACACTTTACACACTGTGATATTTTCTTGTGTTATCTTCAAGTCACCCATAGGTCAGACAGACAATTTTGCACACAACAGACTAAAATAAGAACAATGAGTAGAATTCCTGCTGTTTATGTTGCTTTGTGGAGATTGATTCTTGTCAGAAGGCCTTTATAATCCCAACGTTTCAGACAGTATGCTATAATAATCTAATAGTAGCTTTTGCAGCCGTCATCCGTAATAACAGTCAGAGCTAATATGTCACCCAATCTGTTACAATATTAACAGAATATGAAGGTAGTGTTTTAGCAAAAGAGCTGTGTAAACATTGGACATTTGGTCAACCAAGGGCTTTCCCAGAAATGCTACCTTTTCAATTCTCTTCTTTTATTAAACTGTGCATGGCTGGAGTTGACGTCTGCTCTCCATCATGAAGGCTTTCTTTGGTAACATGCTAGAGGAGCTATTCAGATTTTTTTCCCACGCTATACTCTAACTCATCCATATTACACGTTGACCGAGGTGGTCAGTAAGAGAAATATCTTATCTGTTAAAATGATAAATCACAGTGTGCTTGTTTGCTTGGTAAAGCCGACTTTGTTTCCAGGCAGTATGAAGATGGGTAATGGATCCCAGAGCAGCGAAAGCAGAGCTAGCAGCAGCTTGTCTAGCATGCTGGAGAGAGATTGCTTTCACTTTGGTACAGTTTAATTGACGTTGATTTTCAGACTTTACTAGACAAGCACTGCTGCCCCTGATGGAACGCCATTAAAAAAATATTCAGTGGACTTCTTTAAGCAGTCTTGTCCCAAAGTCCATTAACATCTCTTCTGGTTTCAAAGCTAAGATTGTTTTTTGTTTGTTTGTTTTGCCAAATTAGTAATTTTGAATAGTAAATTCAGTCACACTTTTGAACATACAACCAAACGCTGGTTTGATATTCTCATTTTATATCAGAAACTCACTGACGTATTTCCTTAGGAGCTCAACTTAATCTCACAAAAACTCCTATAAAAATGTTTTTGTGCCTAAGTGTTAAATTGTTTTCAATGGCAGATGCTGTGGCTATCTATTTCCTGTTGCTGCATTGCTTCACCAGTGTCCTTGTGTGCTTTTTTCCCCAGAGCATAGTCTGCACAGGGATGATGAAGTGGTACCCTGACCCTCAACACATCCATTGCATTCACTCTTGTGAGGTAAGGGTAAAAGCAGCCAAGAAGTTCTCAGACATGTGGAGGTACTGTTTGCTTTTTCCTCCAATCCACGCATATGCCCAAAGCCAGTACAGGTGGAAAACATTGTACCATCCAGATATGGGAATGGCCCAGGTCATTTGAAGCCATTTGAGAGTACAGACTGAGTGTACTGTAGTTGTGACATACTGTATTTGGCCAAAGACGAGAAAACTATTTACAGCAGCCGAATGGCTGTGTGGGATTCTTATCCTTCTATGCATCAGAGAAGTGTTGGTTTTAATGGAGTAAGAAGAAAACAGTCAAACTTGAAAGACATGTTGATGAACCTGAGTGCACTGACCTTCCCTACCCTACATTTGGTACATCCTGTGATACATTGTTGTCTTTGGTGTCAGTGTCAGTGTAATTCTACACTAACAGTATGGCTGATAAGTATGCTATCAAAGTGTGAAACCCAGAAGGATCTCATTTTGGTTCTGTTAGTGCTGAGATATGGACTAATTAATCCTCGAAGCAACCTTTACACCTTTTCTGGCCATAGCCACTTTAAATTGACTGTCTCAGGCAGACCTTTCCAGTAATACTAAACATGAAGCAAAACATGCTGGATCCCTGTTGTCATCACTGCTCCAGATTCTAGAGCCAGTGTGCAATGTGCTTCATATTCATGATGACAAATCACAGGCAGAAACTGATGTTCTCACACTTTACAAGAATCCCTTTCAAATGTGTCCAAAGAAGCTTGTTTTTCCAGGGGTCCTGGCATTGCCAAATGGTGGATTGCCTGCCAAGGCTAATGGATTATCTGAAAAAGGAAAATAAATTAATCACTGGCTTATGTTAGATTTAGATTAATTATTTAGGCTGACTCAAAGCTTAGTTTAAAAACAGTCAACATAATGTCAACTGGAACAAAACAATTTTCCAATGAATTCATGTATTTTTGCAAAGAAAGGGGTAAGAACGATTAAGTTGGATGCCTTTAGCATTTCACTGTACTTTTATTTACTGGGATACTGGTCATATGCCAGCGGCGTAAGAATTTAATAAAAAAAAAAAGAAAAGCAAAGCATTGTTTTTGGTTTCAAAATTAAAAAAAATGTTGCTTCTTGTTCGGTGTTGTTCAACCACAGAGAAGGCAAAAACAAACCAAAGGAAAAAATGTAGAAGAAACCCCAAAGTGTGTTAAAAAGAACCTGGGCTTGCTATATTTACTACAAGTACAAATACTGTCAAACTGAGACTGAAAAGGCAATTATGGTCCCTGAGTTGCAGATCTTCTGTGTTGCAAAAATGTTGATACAGTCATGTCATGCCCTCGGTTAAAAGATACCCATTTACACAAGCATGTCATAAATCAGCACTGAATTGAATAAAACTGTTGATGGCAGATGGCATTCACTTTATCTATGCAGAGGTGACAGCCTACCAGTAGCTTTGAATTGTTGCTTTGATGACAGGGACCAGGTCAGGCGCTGCCTTCTGACTGTGGTGTGTCAGGATAACGACCAAATGGTGATAAGATGGAGTGAGTCGGTCTCCATCCCAGTCAGCGATTGAGGGGAGTCAAGTTGGTAATTACATGCAATCTCTTTATCATAATATGGAAAATATTTGCCAAATTGACATAAAACACAAGTGTTTTGTCATCTGCTGCAAATCTAGATACCCAGAATTTAAAATTAAACAAAGTTAAATTAACTACTTATATTCAGAGTCCAGCCCGGACCACATAGACTTGAAACAGAAATCTGCAAATTGTGATGTCATTGCTGCAGGACAGCGATTTTTCTGCAAAAATTGCATCACTAACCTCGCTTTTATGAAGGAAAATAACCTGAATACAGCTAACAGTTGAGTCGACTTCCCTATTGCAAAGAGGCGCATCGCAGAGGAGCTGTGCTCATGCGTGCAGTGACCCAGGCTGTTTGTTATTTCCAAACCTTCACCAATCTGTCTGAGAGTGACTGCAGCCATACTGTATGTAGTCTGTTGTTTTTTGTCAATTAGTCCTGTGTTATCTTCACTTAAATCTGTGTGCATTTAAAACTTGTAAAAGAGAGAGACAGTCATAGTTTGTGTGGTGCTCAAATAGTGTCTATGGTATGGAACTTATCAACTGGTAGTTACTGATAAAGGGGACATTTAAATCATATAGAACCTAATATTAGTTTTTAATTCTCACGGTCTTCCATTGTGTGCTACCTTTCAGAATGGTCAGTATGTGTTTTTGTGCTGGCACAATCAACATTCTATTAGGTGTGTCTAAAGGCATTGCAGCGTGACTGTAGCAAGACATGTGGGCTGGTATACCGTGCGGCCTGTAGTTTGTATCCTAATTGAAAGTTGGCTTAATGTGCAATATAGCATTCATTTCAGTTCACTAATATTGTAGCAGTGACACTAAATCACCTAAATTCATAAAACCAGAGAGTTTTTATTTGGCGTTCACCTGCTTGGTTCAGAAACGGCTGGAACTAGCGATGGAACACATAAACTGTTGATGTCTCATGGTATTAAAATATTCGTCCCACCTGCCAGCACTTCATTTTCCCCTTCCACCTTCCCGTGAACGTTGCTAGGCAAAACAGTTGCTTATATCCCACTCCTCTGGGCAACACTGTAAATTACACCAGACCACATGTGCTGCATATGCTCTCATCCAGATGCCATTGCTCCCTCTCTCTTACCTTACCCCTGTTTCCACTCTTTCTTGAAACCAGCACAGACATCTCATCAGCCCCTGTACAACTGCCATACCCAGACTGTGTTCTGTAATGTTGGATCTACTTTTCAGTCCCGGTTGCATCACAGACAAAGTCCAAGATCATAAGAACAAAGAATGCAGAAGGGGTATGTAACAGCAAGCCAGTTAAATGCGTTGAATTACGCATGACTTCAAATGAGGTATTTGGGCACAGAGGACAGATTCCATCTTTTGAAGCTGTTTGGTTGATCGTCGCAGTGCTCATCCCCTTCATCACGTCATGAAATGCTCAACAGTAGCTTTAATATCAATAAGTATAAGTATATATTTTTTTTGGCAAGGTGCTGAGTGCATGCACACCAGGTAAAATGGCACATACAGTATGTCCTGTCTCCCTCTCCTCACCCCCCACTGCCTGTGGCTGATGACTGCCCCTCCCTGAGCCTGGCTCTGCCAGAGGCTTCTTGCTGTTAAAAGGGAGTTTTTCTTACCCACTGTTGTCAAGCGCTTGCTCCCAGGGGGTCGTTCTGATTGCTGGGTTTTCTTTGCCTCTGCTTTGTTCGCGAGTGATGGAAGAAGGGAGCGGGAGAACGACAGAGAGATCGGGGCAGCGTCTGCAGTGATGCAGGTTTGCCATGGTGGGGAGGGAGCTGAGCCTGGTCATGAGCTTGGGTAGTGACCCAAAGAACGATGTAGAGGCTATTCTTTAGTTTCTTTGTGTCCTCCTTTTGCTTTCATTTAACCTCTTCGTTAGAATGACCAATACAGAGCCGGTTTTACACGTATGACTCAGTCGCAGCACGGTAAAACTACCGTGTTGCTCCATCGGCCATCATTGGCCATCATTTATTCTTCTACCACGCCAAACACAAAAACATTTCTTCTACATGGGCTTTACACCACACTGCGCCCTCTGTGGTTCAATCAAATAAAACACATCAGCAACTGTTTTTAAATCCAAATGTTACAAATGAAATGTGTTTCCTTTGAACTCAATTAAATAAACATGAAATACAAAAAAGAAACTAACATATGACATAAATGGCTCAAATTTATGAACTCTACAAAATGGCGCTTACAAACGAGATCATGGATCCAAGCAGCAGAAATGAGCTTCCTCTGAGTGGTGGCTGGCCTCTCCCTCCGAGATGGGGTGAGCAGTGCAGCCATTCTGGACGGGCTCAAAGTAGAGCCACTGCTCCTCCGCATTGCCAGGAGCCACTTTAGGTGGTTTCAGACGTTTCTTGGGTGAGGTGTTCTGGGCATGTCCTACTGGATGGAAGTCTCAGGGCAGACCCAGGGGATGCTGGAGACATTATATTACTTGGCTGGCCTGGGAACACCTTGGGGTCCCCCCGGAGGAGCTGAAAGAGGTGGCTGGGGGGAGGGAGGTCTAGGCTTTTATGCTTAGGCTGCTGCCCCCGCGACCCGCCCCGGGATAAGTGGAAGAAAATGAATGGAGAAATGGATGGATGGTTTACTCTGTAATTATTGTAGGGTCTTTACCTTACAATATAAAGCACCTCGAAGTGACTGCTTGCTTGCTATATAAATAAAATTAAACCAAACCGAATACCTGTCACACTATGTAGAACTACAGTATGTTTTACAATTTCTGCACCAGAAAAACCACCACCCAAACATACACGGAAAAGAGAAAGGGGCAAGCAGTTTTCAGAAAGCTCTGGAGTGAGTGGGGCAGGGCCATGTGAGTTTAAAGCATGATACAAACTACTGGTAGCAGATAAAAATATATGATATATTGCTGCCTGACAGCAGTGTGCTCTAGAATTCATACCTGTGTTATATAATGTCGTGATAAAGAGCTTGGCCGCTGTGCATGACAGCACACTACTCAGAATAGTTGTGCAAGCAAGGTGTGGGATTGGCTGCGGCTGCTGTTTCTTTTACAATGATTTGAACGCAGTTGAAGATAATACACAAACCAGATGACCTTTTAATTACCCATAGGGGACTAAGGTGGATAGCCAATTCTTGCTGTTTTAATATTGTTCCTGGGTCTGTGTGTTTCTTGTGATCATAGATATTTTCTGCCTGGAAGGGAATGTAAATACTAATTAACCTCAACATGAGCCCTGGCCTCAAAATTAACCCCATCTGTGCAAAGTGTGGGGTCTGCTCATTTAAACAGTTTTCAGCATGGCAGTGCTGATGAAGAATAAAGGTCAGAGCTGGAAATCTCAAATGAAAACCTGCCATTAGGCTAAGCAACTTTGCGTTATGCATGACTGTCGTGGATTATGAAGGTTATTCAGAGATTTACATACAAGCCGTGATTTTAGTGAAACATCTGGTGCAATTACTGGTAAAGTATTTACTTAGAGACAGAACAATTAAATAGATTTATTTTTGTCCGTGGCCATTTAGTCAGAAAAGGCAAGGGGATTCGTCAAGTAGGGAGTTCTTTGAAGTGAAGCGAAAACTCCAGAAATCTTCTCAGCAGCTGCTCTCTCCCCCTGTGCAGGTTAGGTAAAAGCCTACTGTTAGTCTTTGAAATATCTCCATCAGCTCATCAGAGGAAACCAAAAGTATCTTTGGCACTCAGCACTTATTTTCATATTGTTGGCACGTCAGGCCCTTCAAGCCCTTAAGGTTCAGTGGAAAACATTAAAAAGGCTTTCATCATGACGCGTTTAAGATTCTGTGTAACTTTAATTCCAGAAATTTGCGTGCCACTCCAAAGTTTCTCCAGCAGGACTCCCACACTGGCCAAGGCATTGCAAGAAAACAGTTTACACTAAAAGGTATTCTAAGTAACCTGAAGCATACCTGAACATTCATCAAATTATATCTCTCTGTCTGCTTTATTTATACCAGTGTAAGTAAAAGGTCAACTAAATGTCAAACCAAACCATTATTGCTAAATTACCTTGAACGATCTTTGTGGCCACTCGTCACCTGAAGAGTCAAAAAAAAAGGGAAAAACTCTTCGTTTTTTGTAGTTGGTCAGCAGGTCTGTATACTGCATGTTGCTGCTTCAGTCCCCTCTGCCAGACTTTAAATAAATGACAGTCTGCCATCCAATAACTAGCACACCAGATATTAGCAGAGCATAGTAGCTGTTAAGTACCATAGTTAGCCACCTAATTTACATTACTGGGTTTGTCATGTTAAGTCTACATTCAGAAAATAATGTACTGTAACTAGAGGCATGCTGGCTTTTTACTGGGGCGCTATCATCTTAGGTACCTTTGACAGAGGGTAACTACCCTTTATTTTTGTGATTTGTACCTTATGAAAAGCAATTTTGAACTTCTGGTGGCAATTTTATAACTTAATGTAGCAGTACAATAATGGACCTTCCAGCAAGGTGAAAAATAAGGCACCCCCTTAACTTAATTGATTTTACTATCCAGTCATAAACGTAGCAATGGATTGGCATTGGTGTCGCACTTTTGTATCCTTAAACAACACTTAAAGTCTATCTAGCTCACATCTGCACCACTGGCCACCGAGGACAGGAAGAACAAAGTCAGCTCCTAACCAAAACCTTCTCACTTTAACTCCCACTAACTATAATCTCTAAAGAGGGCAAAAATAAGGGTACGGGTAGTTATTTCCATATTTTTTGGTCCCAGCATCTTTATTTGCAGTGTAGACAGACAGGAAAGACGGGGAAAGCTATGCGGGCACATCAGCGACAGGCTAGGACTCGAACCCGTGCGTAAGGCGGCATTTATATGTGGTCACCACTGAGCTACCCGGGGCACCAATGCCAATCCTTTTTCTGAATGTCATTTTTGTCATTGTGAGAACCCAGAGAAGAGTGTACCCAAACTGATGTCTCTGCTTCATCTGTTTAGCTCTTGCTCAGAGTGTAGATTCTTGAAGTAGATTTGACTTCAGAGGCGACTGCACTGCCCTGTGCATGACACAGGAAATACAGCATATTGCTATTAGACTGCACTCAAGTATAAAAAAGACTCTGCTGCCCCCTTCTGTTGCAGTTCCCTCTTAAGAGATCGTTGGATAGGATGAGACTGAGCTTTGTGTGGAATACAGGACCACATAACTCTTTTATAGTGAGAGCAGGTTTTCCCTCCCATACATTGAGGAATATTTGATTGCTGCCCTGCTACTGGTAATGGTGCAGTCTAGGCTGATTAGCAAAATGCTTCGTTTAATGCAATTTTTATAATAACTAGGACAGTTTATATTATGTATTTATTGACAGCAGGGTGCTCAAGGTAGCCCCTGGGGTTTGTACAAATATCTGAAAAGGTTTACACGCTAATAAAGGAGCAGCTGCATCTAACAACAAAGACTTTAAGTCTTTTATTCACAATCCATGTAAAACAGACATGAGAGATGGATTCTGGCCCGGAGACAACTATCACTACAGCTACCAACCCGACATCCTGGCGAGAGTTCTGCTGGAAGAACAAACTTCCAGTTTGGATTTTATTTTTGGAGGTCTGGAACTCCAAAAATAAAGTTTATAAGGATTGGTTCTCAGGGTCAGGATCAATGTTGAAGTCAGAGTGGATGATCAAAGGCAGACTAGTTTATTTGAGTAGCCATTCACAAATGTTCACAGGACGCTTTCAAACACAATCACAGAAGTTGATTGCTCTTTTGTTACTTTATTGCTGACAAAGTTGCAACTTAGCATACTTTACCTGTAGTGGTTTTCAACCGTTTTGTGCCCAATCACTCGTAAATGCCTTCACGCTCTGTAACAACTCTCATCATATATCATTAGTTGTTTTATTTATTGTTTGTAAGAGGAAGACACGTTCACTAACCAGTTTGTGGCATCTGGACCTACAGTAGCTGTTGCCACGGGTGTGTGAGGTTGCTACCGCCACAGCCATCTAACATGCATCCATAACCTTCCCAGATGACCTCACAGAATCCAACGTTCTTGCTGCCTTTGGTTCTGATCTCTTTTTGGCACTGGACAAATTTTGCACTTGGCCGGAGACATCGCCGTCCAGCTGACGCTTTTTACAAAAGATGGGGTTTTTGATGCTCTCTACAGAAAGTTCTTAAAGATTTTTTTTAGTGGAATATTATGCTAATATGTGGTTGTAACAAAGTCTCACAGCACACCAGGACCTCACACCGTTTACCCACCCCGTGCCTTAATGTCCCGGTGCTATTCTAAGTCTAATTTAGCTCTAATGCTAGTCAGCTCTGCAAACAGACCAGTCTAGCATGCAACCAGCTGAATGCTTACTAGCTAAGCTAACTAATGATGTTTCGCATATTGTATAGCAGTGAAACTGAAGAAGTCGTGCATCTGTAAATCAGCAGAACTTTAGCGGCTGCACTGAGTAGCCACACATAAGTGATCCCCTTTGATGTAAGAAGCCATATTTGTTTAGCTGTGATTGTGATTTCTTTATGTTCTGTGTGTCTGTGGTTTACTTAACATACATCGGGAAGTCCTTTGCTGATAAAATTACAGGCCCACTTGTCCACTGAGCTGAATGCCCAGAGTTGGCTTGGCCAGTGGACAGCAATCATCCTCTCTCATTGGTTGCCCTGTTTCGTGAGCTTTGTCAGGGTTGCCAGTGACCACACGATGGATCTTCTGGTATGCCTGAATATACAACTTGAATTGGCTCTCGATTATTCAGCATGAGTGTTTATTTTGATTTCTTGATATTTTGTTTCATGGAAATATGTCCCAAACAACTTAATTGTATGACAGTGTGTGCCACTAACTAAAATTCTGTTTTCTGGGAAGTTGCTGAGTCATTTTTTGGCATTCCTGGTGTGTCATGTTGTGCAAGGTAAAATTCACATTTGGGGAAGGATTCTTTCTCCAACTATAACACTGTTTCTTGTTTGTAACTTGTGTCTAGCCCTTTGGAGGGGATGGCTGGTGTGACACCATCAACAACAGGGCCTACTGCCAGTATGATGGAGGAGACTGCTGCCCATCTACACTCTCCACCAGAAAGGTACACACACATTTTCAGAGCTACACAACAAGAGACACACTGATTTAACACTAATAACAGATTTGTAGGGTCCTTTTTAATAAAATACAACTTTAAATCCACTGTTTAAAAAGGTGTTATTTGGCCTGCTCCAGCATCTTGCGATGATGGAGCTTCGAAGCTGAGGTTGGATTCAAAGGCGGCTTCTTCCTGTTTACAGTAGTAGAAATCTGTCTCTTTTGGCGTGCGCGCTGTGCCGCTGTGCAGGAGACTTCTACTAAGCAAACAAACACAGATCCCTGCTACTTTCCCCTCTCTCCTGTTAACGACTGCGCCTATTTAGTCTCCCTCATCTGTATTTTAAACAACGGAGGAGACTCGGGCCTCGAGCTTTTCCACCCAAAGTGTAAAGAAGCAGGTTGTCGTCACGCCGCTGTTCACTTTCACACCTCGCATGTGAAGCGGGATATGAACAAAATCTCCCTGAAAAAATGTTTGCGGCGTTCCCAAAACGAGCTAAATTCAACCTCAGTTTTACTGTGTGATGCAGGCGTAGAATAGAAAAGCCATTTTAAAATGAGGCTTTGTGTCGGGCCTGCAGCCGATACCCCACATGCTCCCCCGTCTGAGGAGCATGTTGGATGTCTTTGTGTTTATTCATCCAAACATATGTTCCCTGGTGACGGCTTGTTCGTGCTTGTTACGAGATGCAAACATATCGTGTTACACTAATTGCTCTAAATGATTGCTGTATATTGAGTGGCTAAGAGGAATGGTATGAATAATAATGAGCTCGCCCAGGTCAGCCTGTGGTGGAAAGGAGGCCATATAAACACATCTTTTTTTCCTATTTTTCTGTGCTTTCACGAGAACTTCTCTCCCATGTTGACATTTAGGAAGTCGCTTACCCCCTACCACCATCAAATATATGCTATTTGGCGACTGTACAGCCACATATTCATGACACTCATTGAGGGGGCCCTGCCTATTAATTCCTATGGCCTTCAGTTGGCTGAACCTCCGCCGTCTCCTTTATGTCCGCAGCACACCATGACTCACTGGCAGCTCCTTCTTAAATGGAGGAGTTCAGCGAGTCTGCAGCTGCCGTCATAATAAATGAGCTGCCAGACTGCCACTAACTGCTCTTTTACAGGGAAAGGGAGAGGTGGAGGGTATAAGTGTGGGAGCAGCGAGGTGTCTGACGTTCTGCGGTTTCCTCGGCCACTGTAAAACAGCAGCTCAGTGAGCGGGGGTCGTTTCAAGGAAGTGAAATAAACAGCCGTGAGAGTGTGCATCCTGACTGCCACGGCTCCAGCAGGGTGATGGAGCAGGGGGGGGGGGGGGCTGAAGGCTCTGCCCGGGCATTTCCAGAACCCTG
>VUQK01044349.1:38128-61629 GCA_015106715.1 Bujurquina vittata
GGCGTCCTTACCGGCACGGGCCCAGCGGGGTGGTGGGGGAGGGGGGGGGGGGTGCTGAAGGCTCTGCTTGCGCATTTCCAGAACTCTGTGTTTCTATGGGGCCTGACGTATGCAGGTGTAGGCAATTACGGGTTTTTAACACAGCGTGACCCACATTGCTGATTTTCACTGCTGCCACACAGAAAAAGCCGGGATGTTTCAGGCCAATTTGTCTCAGTTTCACTTTTATTATTAATCATACACACAAACAGATGCCGAGGAAGCCAACTGATTTCTGTAACACGACCACTCTTCATGCCCAAGCTATATAACTCACCATGTGTCTGAACTACTTCAAATATTTGAATCAATGTGCACACCCATTATTGTCTGGTTTAATCCAGCTGTCTCTTTTTTCCTGCTGCACTGGCTGTACTGAGGAGAGCTCTCAAAGAAAAGATCTGAGCTGCCGCATCGTGCACTTAAACACTAAAGCTTCCTTTAATCTGTTAACTGGAGTGCGTGTTTTCTGACAAACGATCACAGTAGTAAAAGAACAGAAGGAAGACAAAGATTGTTGGGGGGGGGGTTGCTTTTTGAAACCTTTTTTTTGTCACACCAGTTTTGTTCATGAATGTGTTTCAGCAAACAGCAGGAGGCAGCGCTCGAGCACTGAGAAACAACCCAAAGCCCATTCTCTGCATCCAGAGCTTGTTAGGCTTGCTGCTTGCTGTCAGGATGAAGCTGTTAGGGAAACATTTAATGGCCGCGCCAGCTCGCCTTAAACAGGACTGCTGGCATTTGAAGTGAAGCCCGGCCCTCGCAGCACCTCGAGAGCCCTCGGAGAAAGTATCACCCTGCCATCAAACGAGTCCAGAAGTGGGGCGCAATCGGCAGTGAAGGCTGACAAACTGCTACCTACAGCTCTCCTTCTTGCCTCGCTTGCCGTCATCCTCGTTCTCTCCCTTTCTCTCAGTCTTCCTCTCACTCGTCCTCTCCAAGAGCGAATGTTTACATTTCTTGCAACAGACTGCTTCACGGGGCACCAGAGTTTATTTTGCAACCTGTGGTGATGGCTCGCTTCCTAGACAAGAGCTGGCAGCCTCTTGTTGTTGATTCTTAACATGTGTTCATTCGTTCACCTCCACGGCGGTGCGCTCTGCACCCCCCCCCAAAAGACCCTCAAGGTTTTCTAGTCGTTCAAAGGCCACGTTGAACCATTTGACATGCGCTTTATCGGCCTCAAGGGGGCTGTTGGAGCTCTCTTCGAAACTGTGAAGAAATGCAGCAAGTACTAAGGGGTACTTACCTTTCAGCACAAACACAATGCTGCTAGGTCAGTTTAAGCAAATTTATATTTTATTGTCTGTTTTTGCCATTCACAGTTGTGCTCTTTGCTACAGTTGAAATGTAACAACCCTACTGGGAGGCCTTCTCAGTGACTCTGCTTTTACTCAGAGCTCTGATGTAAGACTCCTTCCTATCCCACCGCTTTTCGAAGCTCCTTTCCGCGCTTTTGCTTCACTTACAATGGAATAGGTTTAGATCGAATTAAATTTAAGGAGCAACCGGTCTTTGATGAGAAAACCAAAGTAAATGGATGTGTGCTTTCCTGATTTAGTCTTCTTTTAAAAAAATGAAACGTGCTCAGCGCAAGGCTGAGAAGTCACATTTCGTGCTTTCCTTTGAATCCAGCCACAGACTGAAAGATGTATAGCAGGTCTGGGAAGCTCGGCTTTGAATGCTGTGTTTATTTACTGACAGGTCATTCAGTTTGGAGCTGACTGCAATCAGGACGAGTGCACTTGCCGGGATCCGGACGCAGAGGAGAACAAGAGCAAAGCCAAGCACTTGGGAGGAGGAGGAAAGCAATGAAGATGGAGGGATGCAATAAGTTGAAGTTGTGTTAGACTGAGTCAAACCACAGAATATACACCACAACAGACAAACACAGAATATTCAGCTTTTAAGATTTTGTATTGTGAAGAATGTGATTGATGTCAGACTTCATACAATAAAAGGACATTTTTATTTCATCACGATTTCGCTGTTAAACTGCATCAAATATGAGTCATGTTGGTTTAAAACTTGAATTCCTGCATTCGGTCCAGCAAAACAACATCCACACATGAATCTAATGTTTTCTCTGCCTGTTAGGAAGTTAAAGGTTATCTTCACTATTGGATTTGTGTAGATAATTGTGTTTTCAACATCAGAGCTCGACTGAACAGTTTATCCTCCCCTTGAAAATTCAAACCATCGTAATTGGATCAAATCACTATTGTAAACAGACTCGAGCATTGGTCTGGACATCATTAGCCTTGGGGTAGTGAACAACTGAAACAACTGGATGTGCCTCACACTGTCCAGTACATGCGCAATCCTCACAGGAAGGGCTACTGAGGAAAAACTGAATTACATTGACTGGATTTAAAAAACAGGCAAAATCTCCCAGTTTCCTCATGGCAGAGCGAACAAATCCACCCAAACGTAGATGTTAGGAATGTAAGCGGATACACATCTGTAAAGACTAACATATATAGACTAATATATTTGGATCACCTAACACATGTACTAGATCACGTATTAGCCACACAGATCAGTAATATTTCTACTACACACGCATATCAGTAGCTTACAACTTGTGCGAAGTACTCATAAGTACATTCATTTATGCCAAAAAAAACAAAACAAAAAAACAAATTCAGACAAATTTTATACTGACACCGAGATAAAACATCAACGACATCAAGCTTTCACCGAAACATATCTGCACATGAAGATGCGATATTGAGGTGGGAAAATCAAATATTGAAATCTAAAGAAAAATCGGCAAATGTCTTTTGGGAAACCTGGGCACATCATCCGCTCAGCACAGACATCTGCTTGCATGTGTGTGTCAGAAGGCTTCTGGAGACCATCATTAACTAGAAATAATAAACTACCCGAGTACTATACTGTATTTATAAAGTATAACCATGTTTGTTTGTCATATTTTAAAGTACTGTACTTTATATTATATGAAATAAATAGCAACTTTATATTGACCCTTACAATTGTCAATCGTGTTCTCTCAGTTACATGTCCTATGATCTCATAATAACCACTTTTAAAATATATGTTCAATACATCCCCACAATGTGAGAACTACTCACATATTTTATATATATACACACACATATACACATGGTATGCAGGCTGCAGGCTTTTTGCTTTTTTCACCGAGATCTGGAGGTTACGGCACATACTAGAAGCTGCAGCCGGACCATGATAGACATGGTTTGGAAAAACAAAGTACTGTAGGTATCAGTCAGGCGTCCTGGTTAAACTCTAATGGACGTGTTTATGTCAAACAAATATTAATCCTGTTAAGTGCAAAATTGTGCCTTCACAATCTTCAGCTTCCTGAGGACACGCCCTTTAAAACCTAAAAGAAGGGGTTATTTTTCTAGAATATTATCTGTCCCATTTGAATGGCTTCTATGTAGAAACATGGATATTTATTATATCAGTAAACAAACTTTTGTAGCTGAAATTCGAAACTGAAAAACTGCAGTTCCTCTAATAGAGGGGTTGGCAAACACTTTGGCTCTGGGGCTCTTTGACAGATGGGCCGGGCTGCACCAGATACATACATAAAACAGGCATTACAGTGTTAATACTTACATTTAATTTTAGCGGGAACAGTGTTGTTTTTGCCAGTGCGTCGCAGTCTGGTGTTAGTTTTTTTGTAGCAATTCTCAGAATCCTCGACATCACTCATAATTATGATATGATTTGATCTGGGCAATTCTGTACCAGTATTTAGCAGGCTGGATTAAACAGACCAACGGCCTGGGTGTGGCCCACGGCCCATAGTTTGCCCACCCCTGCTCTAATAGCTGCTTGAGGCTATATATATATATATATACATATATATATAGCCTCAAGCAGCTATGTATGTATATGTATATATATGTATATATATATATATATATATGTATATATAAATATATATATATATATATATATATATATATATATATATATATATATATATTTTTTTTTTTTTTTACCCCACTGTGCGAATGTCTGGCTCCAAAATTATGATTAAGTAGCAACAAGAGTTTATAATAGTTTGTTAGTTCGTGCTGACAGTAAGTTACCAGTAATACAGGAATATGAAATTCTGGGTGCATTGAATGAATTTCAATTCATGTGCACACACAGGGATAAAATCTCTTTAGCAGGCTCTGAAAAATAACCATACAGCCACTTTTTATATCATATTCTTTATTGTTCTTAGAAGTAGCAAAGATCAAAGTGAAAAAGTTGACTTTATGACGCCACACACAGTATAGACAATATATCATGCACATGGTAGATGGTTAGTTCGTATGTTTCTCAAATGCTGAGTTGGGTCCCCACATCTTTGTGTTGCCTTATTTATTTCTTCTTCAGTTTAACTCATCACAAAAGTCCAACTAAATTCCAGGTGTCGTCTACAGATCACAGAATATTAAGAACCCTACAGTATTCATATTAAACCTGGCATCAGTGTATTAGTGTGCGGCGACTCAGATACACAGCAGATATTACAGTACATCATTGTATCTAGTAAAGCACATGAAAATGTAAAATACTAGTTGTTGTACATTTATATACAGAAGTCAAACACTGTACTGTGCTAATAACGGGACATGTTTATGAAATACTTGCTGCCTATACAAAAATCTACAAGCGTTCATTTTAGTATTCACATATGAGAATTATTAAAAATTAACTGCTCATTTATAATATATATATATTCTTTGACATCAACCTTTGACATGGCAACCACAGTTAAAATAACGGTAACACTTTTAATAAATGGTAAATCGATAGATGGTAAAACTGCAGTCAGCAGCTTCTTACTGTTAACAGAACACGATCAACAACCGTACTAATAACTGAGTGTTTGTAAGCCATGATGTGAAGCATATTTGGATGTGTACTATGAGATGCTGTAACGCTGTTACTGATGTTTATGAAGCTCATGCGTAATTTCAATAAGGCAGATCTGTAATCACTCTTCTGCCTGCTTTCTTGTGTGTTCGGCTGCTAGTTTATTCTTTACATCACTTCCTCTTTCCCACGCTGTGCTCACATTATTGCCGCGGGCCAATCCTCTTCGTGCCCACCTTCTCTGAGCCAATCAGCCTCCATTCTGCATAAATCTGAGAGTTCTTCTCTCATTCTGCCTTTCAGACTCGCATTCGCCTCATTTGCCTTACCCCGGTCACTCAGAGCACCATCCGAGCCTCCATCTTCATTTTCACCACTACTGCATCTAGACTCCGCTCTAATTCCTGTCATCACTGAGATTTCATCATGTTACTATGGGTCACTGGCCTCTAATCCGCAAACAGCTTAAAAGAATTATGTATCTCAATAAATCATGTTCTTCTCTCCTTATTGAAATGATGCTTAAATTATTAAAAGTAGGCAGGCGTAAATTACAGGCGTATGAGCTTGGAGACTGACGTTATTTCCTCTTTCACTCACCATTAAACTGAGTTCCTTTTGTAAAGGACACTTTTTATGTGTAGCTCTGGTAGGACACTGCTGATCAGTAATGACGCCTTTACCACAAAACAAGAAGATTAGGTCATCAATATCAAATACAAATCACAGTACACAAAATATTATGCGTGTCGGTATCAGAATGTCAATGTTATTATCTCTGATCAGCTTTGATAATGTGCCTTACACAAAATGTAACACACAAAATTGTTTTTATGAAACTCATTATTACTAATGATTAGTGAGTTATTAAGGATATCACCAGAACTGACACCTCACAGTATCGAAAGCAAAACTCTGAAAACGTGATGGTACTGTGTTTGTGTTCAGCGCTGTAAGTACCACAGGCAGCAAAGGAGGGTCGGCAGAAAAACTGATACTCAGACACTAACATGACTATCAGATTAGACACTATTTGTAAAAGTTCTATCAACAATGCCGTCTTTCGCCTCTTTCAGTTAACGCAGAACCTCACACAGCATCGAGTGACAAGCCTACCAAGTATTAATTTTTCTTGATAATAGTAAAATAACTACTTACTAAAGTTTAACTATTATTTTAAAATTTACAAGCAATAGTTATTATAAAGCAAACCAAAATACCACACCATAATAACATGAGTCACTCCAAATAAACCTAAAGATTTTACTAAAGAATGATTATTTTGGTTTTAATCTGAAAATGATGAGGTTTTGGCAGGTTTTTCTGAATTTTACAGGTTATAAATGATGTGTGCTTTTGATGCCTGTTATTTAGTTCAGCTTCTTTACTGCAGCCTAATTCTAAATGCAAATAACACTACATTCAGCCGGTTATATCATTAAACCTTTATCATAATGCTATGTACAGGGTTTTCTCTTAGAATGTCTACACTACTAAAATAATTCTCAGTTGATTTGTATCTACATAGTTAACCTTTCTAATTCTGCTTTTCTAGTAAGCCTCCACTGGCTTACTGTACATGCAACCTCTGCTTTTCTACAGAAACACAAAGATGTGTGTAAAATACCGTTCCCCCCCCCCCAGTATCACTGTATGACACATCCCTCGGAATATTGCATCCCTTTAACTCTTCAGCCTATTCAAAAGACGAGAAAACAAAAAGGTCTGTAACAACTTGCCAAAATATGTACACAGAAGAGCGGCAGCTAAAAACTGAATGCCTTAGATGAATGAGAATCTATATTATGTCCAGCTCAAGTGGTCACCTGCTGCGTGCGCTGCAGCCATTCATAATAAATTTGGATAAAAAACATCATAAACTGAAGCCGTTTGTAACATTTGTTGGGATATGACAGTGAAAAATCTGCACAGGACTCTCCTGAGTCCACTTTGTATGTAAACTTTATATGAAGCTGACGCCAGGTTACAAATCAGGCTCTAGAATCAACTAACTGCATCCAATCTGCCTTATAGACACTGCTCCTATCTGTATGCTGGCCAAGTGTTGGAACTTAGATATGAGTACTTTAGGATTTAAATTAACATCTGACCTTTCAATATGTGACTGAAAACAGGTCCATCTAATATTTCATACTATATGTCCACAAATTTTAATTGAAAAAAAAAAGGTAGCCTTTATGCTAAATGAGCAATTTAGTCTTTAGCCTGCATCTGCTTCACCTAACACAATTT
Source organism: Bujurquina vittata (assembly GCA_015106715.1). Classification (NCBI taxonomy): domain Eukaryota; kingdom Metazoa; phylum Chordata; class Actinopteri; order Cichliformes; family Cichlidae; genus Bujurquina; species Bujurquina vittata. The sequence goes on from VUQK01044349.1 coordinate 45,284, forward strand.
TTTTCCTCATTCAAATCTATCTAAGGACAGCAAAGAAGCACAGATTAAGACAGGACCTGTTTCGTAGATGATCTTGGGTATCACAATCAATTAAATACGTTTCGTGCCAGTAAAGTTAAAAAAAAGTTAATGGCATTTTCAAACAATGTGTAGCATTTGAGACAACAAATACAAACGCTGCAATTTACATAAGTAAATGTAAGTAAATACAATATATTTGTTTCTTTGTTGGATTTGACAAATCTCTGGTAACTTTGTCTAAATCCAATGTGAAGCCTTCAGAGCTCCCTGGGCTCACCGTAGTCGTTATACATGACAGTGAGCGTCTGCTCATCGCATGCCTTTTGGACATCCTGCCCCATGTCTGACCAGTTAAGCCCAAAGACCTTGGTGTCGGTGTAACGGCAGGACAGGAACTTGAGGGACATCCTGCGGAGACCGATCTTTGGCTCCTGAAGGAGACCCTTACACCACGGGGAGAGCTCGTCTAACTGCGAGAGGATGAGGCCAGCCTTCCTGTTGTCACACAGAAGAGAAAAGATTAAAATCAGCATGATTTCACCTGGACACAATAAAAAATATATACGTGACATATATCAGTAGCCCGCTGGTGGCAGATGTGTCACTAATAATGCGGCGCCACATGCCTACAATCCAGTCTGCTGGATGCTTGATGTTGTTTTCCTTCAACAACAACAAATAATAATTAAATAAAGACGTCTGCAGATGGAAATGCATCTAGTATTTAACTTCGGAAGCATCTTGCTGTGATATTGAGAATGACAAATGAAGAAAAAAAAGGATCCTCAACTTCCTAAATGGTCACTTTAGATCATAAAATGGGACACAGCTTTGTGAGGGGCTTGCAGCACTAATTGTTGGTAGCGCGCTAGTTTGCCAGCAAAAAGCTTAAACAAGGCAGACGGCTTTCTGACTGCTGTTGTTGTGTTGCCACGCAGCACAACAATCATTGTGTTGGGTGGCTTTTTGGGTCTTGGGGGACAAATGCTTGCTTTTTCATGTTGCACCCTAAAGCCAGGTCATAACACTGCACTCAAAAATAACCAATCAAATATAACACAGTGCGCACGAGCAGTTGTGAAATCTAAGGCTTTATTTCAGATATTTGGGAGTGTCACTGCTAATTAACCACGATTAAGGTGATCTGGCACAACACTAACATCATCTGGGTGATATTGTCCAGGTCCCTCTTATGCTACAAAAACAGCTCTCCTGAGTTCTGGGGGCGTGGGGGTGTCCTATGCTATCTTGCACTCGAATGTTAGCAGCAGATTCTTTGGGTTCTGCAGCTTTTGGGGAAAGGCCTCAGTCCATCGGGCTTGTTCGAGCACATCCTGCAGATGCTGAGTCAGATTGGGATCTGGGGCTTTTCAAGACACCTTGGGCTCTTGTCATGTTTTTAGAGACTAACCTGGGCAGTTATGCATGGGTCATTGTTCTGCTGGGGGAAGCTGCTCCCCTCGGGGAGTACTATGACCATGGTGGGAAGCGTGTCCTTGGTCTTGCAACAATTTTTAAGGAGGTGGTATGTGTCAAAGCAGGATCCACATGTATGCCAGGAGGTTTCCCAGCAGAGCATTGCTTTAATGAAATTGTTACTTTCTTCACCTGTTACCGATTTGAATATTGGGACTGATTGATGCTGCCTAAAATTATTTTCAACAGATTAGGGCAGTGCTACTCCAACCAGAGCTTGAGGCAGCCCAGTCTTTTGCACTGGTTGTTTTCAAAGGTTTTGCAAAGATAGTCAGATAGTCAGCAACCAGGATTGTGGGAAACACTTGCTGCCAAGTAACTGAAGGGAAGTGGAACCTTAGTGTTGATGTCCAATCGCCATGAGATACATTCGACTGTCTGCAGTCCATAAATCACTGTGTGGCTTTGCTGTTATTGTAGAGTGACATCACAGTATCACAGAACCTAAAACCAAGTCATCCACTGCCGCTTCCTGTCTGAAGCAGCTCACAGGGTAAGGTGCACTGTTACTGACACATTCCAGATCTGACCCAAAGCACACAGTGGCTTCTGAAGGTCTGGGTAGGACTGGCGATGGTAAAACAGTGGAAAAATGAATGAATGAAGAAATGAATGGCAACTGTAAGCAAAGCACTGGTCCTGTTGAAGAAAAGCAGTTGATGGACTGCTCTAATACCGTCAGGAGACCGAGGAGAGACTATGAAATGCTTGATTTTGTCCTTTGGCCAAACCAGGCCAGCTGAATAATCATCTTCACAAGTAACATGATGCACAAAGTTCACATAAATACATCTCACAGGGACACGGTGCAATAAATAACCATAAAGCCTGATGCAGCCCATTTGGCTGCTGAAGTGAAACCTTGTCAAGTGTTTGTCTAAAGTCAGAAAGATTTTGTTCATTCCGCACACACTTTCTCCGTATTCTTCAGCCAGTGAAGCACTTCAACTGCACATTGTCCCCATTCTGCTAATCCACAAGTCACCAGAGCCACAGCCCATTACACTGATGACCTGCTGACCCATCGGAGCTACCAGGTTAACCGGTCAACAAGATTCAGTTAAAGGGACTGAACAGGCATACAGAGGGAGAGTACACAAGCTTTTACCTGTCCAGAGCTCCAAACCATAAGCTCTGATCATCACTGACACTCACCTGTTGTTCTGAAGAAGATCTGATGCTGCTGTGGCGATGATGACTATCAAGCATGCAAGAACGGATAGCGATATAAAAAATTAAACCAGAATGTCAGTGACGTAGTGGCTCATCCAGCTCACAGTGCATTACAGTTCACAGGTTATTGTCCCTAAAACGGCACATGGGATCTTGACCTTGAGCACAATGGGGGTAAAGATCAATCAGGCGATTGGTGTCTGTAAGCTGCAGGAGGATGAAGTTATTCTTGTTAATTGTGGACAGATGCCTCGCCAAGATGATAACACTGATGGCAATAAAAAGTGAGACAATGATAGCACCGCTGTGCGCTCATGTCACTATATATATTTAAAACATATCTTGCCTTTAAAAGGGACTTAATGATGTCAGTGAGCATGGATTTCCCTAATGAAGTCAACTTCAAGTACATAAACCCCACCCACTTACTGTTCAAATCAGCCTGTCAGGTATGGGTCAGCTTAAACAGAAGTGCAAGGGGCCTAAAATACCTTGTGAATTGAGGGTTTACACCAAGGCCCAACACAAAATAAATCAGGATCGTTTTGAACTGTGAATTACATAATGCTACTCTTTGCAAGAAAAAAATATGAAGCTGAAGATTAGCTTGGTAGGTCCGCTTTAACTTACCACTATAATCAAATATTCAACAATCTAACAGCTGTAGCATAATGACGTCATTGTCTGCCTGTGAGCCTCACCTTCATTAGACAATCCTGTCTATCATTGAAAAGTTTCTTAGGAAAATAAGGGCTCAATTGCGTAACCAAAACAGGCAGGGTGTAGTATTTGGGGAGTTGTCTGTTGCTGCTTTTAAGTTCTTTCTTTGAATTTGTCAGCACATGAAACAGACGGTGATCTCTGACATGATTTGAAAATTCCCAAAGAGCTACTATTTGGGCTTTGGTGCGGTCTGTTTTCTCTAAATTTGTTGCTAAGGTAAAAAATTAGGGATGCATCAACATGATACTTGGATCAGATATCAGCCAGATACTGACCTAAAAAGCTGGACTGGATATTAGGGATGGTGCTGCAAACCTGAGCCTATCCGCTCAGTTCAGCTCCATGTTGTTTACAGCGCCGCGCATCAGCATAAGTGCGCCAAAGATAACAGCAAAGGCTCAGCCGTTTGGAGGTATTTTACTCTAGCTACATGTACAGCAACAGCATACATGCCCTTATCAGCTGCACCCCTCACTGAGGTGTGTGCGTAAGGAGCAGTGAAGTGGCACGCACTCAAACTGAGAGGAGGAAAGAAAGGGAAAAACTAGCCTGAGTGTAAATGACAGCAGTCTGCAGCTGCCTGATGACTCACACTAAACTGAATGAATACATCTTTTCAAAATTATTTTAGTTCTTTTTGTCCTGCTGTAATTTACTATCTCCCTAATGAATACCAATCCAGTAAATGTATACAGTTTGATGTATTTCTTTGCCGTGTTTCACTTTGTAATCATTAAATCAGTGTTTACGTTGAGTTTAGGTCCCAGTGAGGATTACAGCTTAGTAACTTAACTCTGGTATCAGATCGGTACTCGGTATCTGCAGACGCCCGGAGCCAAGGTATTGGCATAAAAACAGTTGAAGCAGTGCACCCCGTGACAGTAAAACGTGGTACAGACTCTTAGCTTAAGACTATTTTGGCACAAAATACCCTGCAGTCTGGTGGTTACCCTTTCAAAGGCAAAATCTACTCGTGCCTGGCTAGTTTTTGATTCAGACTCTTTAGAATCACTTTACGTGGATAATCTTTGCTGTACCTAAGAAGCAGGCAGGCGACGTGCAGGATCAAAAGAAATGTGAAAATGTTGCATCATGGCAGCAGAAGCAGACAAGAGTCATCCAGCAAACAAGCATCCTTTGTTAATTTAGTTCCGCTGTTGTACAGTTCAGAGGTCTGCTAACATTAGCTACCATGAGCTCGCTCCACCAGACCAATTAAGGCAGCGAAAGCTCCCGAGGCGACCGAAAAAGATTGATGATGTGTTCGTGATTTCAATGTTTCATTAGCGAGAGGAAGAATGTGCTCTTTGTTCTTCCAGAAGTCACCTGGTCTCAGTTTAAAGATAAAAATACCTATTTGCAATAAACCAACGGTCCCATGTAAACAAAACAAACGCAGCCGATCAAAGTTAACTGCCGTTCATGTCAGAGACCAAATTTACAGCTTTCTACTAAAATGATGGACAATGTTTTTCTTTAGCATTGGTGCGAACATCTGGATGTGAGTCGCTGCACTTCCTGTCGCTGACTGATGACAGGACTGCAGACTCAGCATGTGGTGACTGTGAGGTGTGCCACACACTGCTGCCTACTGAAGCATGTACCAGGAAGTGCATGTAGCCTGAGGCTGGATTCAGTTGTATGGCACAATCTTGGGTTTAATTCTTTATATTAAGGTCCTTGTGAAAAGTGTTTAAACCTAATAAGGGAGCCTGGTTATCCTTAGTTTATCCTTATGTGATAACCCTCTGACATCATCATAGGTGGGAAGCCTAAACTGCTTCTTTGCACAAAGGCAAAGCTGAGATTTTTAGAGAAATGGGAATCGTTGTTGATGTGCGTCAGAATGATTATGTTCTCCCCCCCTACCCCACCCCACCCTGAATTCCAGGACCTGAGAGAACAATTTAATTAATCTGATTTCCTAGAGTTAGCACTAGGGTAAGGTTGGGGTTGTCACTGATGAACACTGTAACTAACTTTGCCGATTTTGTTATCAGTTTTTTCGACGAATAATAGTGTATTGTGACAGATTCATTAAAAAAAGGCATAGAGTCCTTCCTTGGGTTCCATTTTGGCTCGCAGATGTTTTTGTCTCTCCAGATGGTCTTGCGTCTCACTGTTGCAGCTGTTGTTTTTGCTATCACTGCCAAAATCTTAGCTTTTGAGCCTAATGGTGGAACCAAGGTACTTTTTGAATTTTGATCTCAGATTTGATCTCACCTTGGGCGTCGATCCCAAGTTTGGTCTTTTCAGCGCCGATCTCCAAACCAAACGCTAACTGTGCTTCATCACTTGATGTCCCACCAAGTGAGCGAGATCTTTTCCTTCCCAGGCCAAAAGCCAGGTCGATGATTGTAACTGCACCTTCATGCTCCATAATTCTCTCTAGGTATAGCTGAGGAGCATGAACGACAGCAGGCATCCCTGCAGGATGGAACCTGCTTCCCCACGTTGCCATTTAGGAGAACAGCGTGTGTAGCCTTGCCATACAGGTATTTAATGACAAGCTTGGAATTGATGTTATATTTCCTAATGGTGGACCACCCTGGTGAAGTCACTGACCACATGATAAAGGTTTAGCTGTTGCTGGAAGTATTAATAACATTTTATTTACTGGGCCCATGAACTTCAAAAGTGCCGCCATTTGTGGGCTTCCTGCAATAGCGCGAGTGAAATGACCGTAATAACTCTATGCTGGCTGTGGAGCGCAACTTCTCAGCTTTCAGAAACCAGTTGGATTTTTCCAAGGGGACAAATTGTCGTGTAATGATCTGAGGCACTAACAAGCTTGTTCAATGATCCCATTAAAGAAGTAGAAAAAGATAAAAGATTACATAATGTGATATGAGCGGCTCGGGGTTCCATTTCGACTGATTTGTAGTTTGAGCTCGATCTGAACTTTGGGCCCACATGCATCATTCAGAAAACTGTAACTTGTGTGTTCCAGTCTCTGCGGCAAACTAATATCCGGCTGTCAAACTCCCATTGAAATGATAAAGCACAGGTCCATTTTCTTACCGTTTGATTTTGCTGATAAGCTGCAGTTCGCTGCTGTTTTGAACTGACTCGCACACTCTAATAATACTGACGCTGCGGCCTGTGGGTCCTACTGCATTTCACCTCCAGTCTTATGCCAACACCACATTAACGGCGGTTCTGTAAACATGCAGCTCATCACCCTATTTCCTAAGTGTGTGTTCATGTTATTTCTGGAAAAGCAGGGCTCGCTTTACACCGCAGCTCCCTTCAAACAGGCGAGACACCTTCAGTGTCTGCGTTATTGTTGGCACTCATTTCTAATTTGCAAATCATTTCACATGCAAAGATACACGAGAAGCAACATCTTCTTTGTGGTTGTCGAGCTTACATAAGTACTTTATATTTACTACTGGACTGTCTTTAAAACCATATTTTGAATATGACCATATGGATACTCAGTAGGCCAACATCCCCTTGGCAAGTGTATGTCAACAGAGACATTACAACAACTTTAACCGCCTCAGTGATGTTTTCTGCCCCAGAAACTACAGAAAAATAGTCACTTTAATGATGCCAGTCTTCTTGCACTGCCTCTCTGCAGACAGAAGGCCTTGTGTTGTCCCGGTAGTCTGCAGTTACACTTTCATATGATTCTTCTGAAACCTCTTTATATTCCCAATATTTTGACACACATTTCAGCGGTCTGGGGAAATCGGGATATTTATTTCAATATTCATAAATGTGGTTTGTTGTGATTTCATTTTTCAGGAGAGCTGAGGAACATTTTGCAGGTCCCAAACAGTAACGGCTGTCACCATAAATCCCTGTGCATCTATCGGGAAGGGTGTGTGTGTGTGTGTGTGTGTGTATTAGGACAGGAATTAAACAGAAGCTACGACCACTGCAAACCGTTTGTAGGCCTTATGTTGTGAAATACGGCGAGGCAGGGGGACCAAAAATCAGTAACTGGGGTAGTACACCTCTCACAGTGAGAGAGTATCTTTTGTGTACTCACTGCTGGTAATGAGAGCTGACGCTCCGGCTACAACCAAGCAGGTTTCAGCACTTTTGAGATGAAGAGTCTTGCCCCACAGTCTGACTGTCAGAGCAGTGGTCAGGTGCTCTGAGGCATCTGAAGGAAAACATTGGGCACAAAAGACCTGAGCTGTGCTGCATGCTTTCATGCCATTGTGTGCTGGCACACGCTGTGCATTTAAAAAACACGAAAGGAGGTGTTTGACCATACCAGCACTATCTTTATCCACAACCTGCCCCACTTTCCAGATTTGCCTGCCTGCAACTTTGTCCACAATCAGAAAAGGAAAAATCAAGTTCAAGACTCGCTGTTTTGACACAACGGGGCAAATCGAGCACACACTGCAGAGCCATAGGGGGGCGGAATGGGAAGTGCAGTGAGTGGTGGGAAGGTAGCAGCCATCTGGAAGGAGAGCACCAAATTGAAGTCAGATAAGGGTTTTTGATTTTTATGTGCTAAATTTTCATCAAATCTCATATATGTAGGGTTTAAATGATATCTAACAATCAAACCACAAAAAAAGTTCAGAACTTGCAAGAAATCTTAAGCTATGTCTCATTTCTTTAAAAATTTCTACCAAATTGCAAAAATGGGTGCAGTGATTTATTGAAACGTGCCAACATTCAAAAACAGAGTTTGTAAAGTTCTAACCAGCTTGAAAGTCAATATTGCCGCCGTTATTCTTCAACCCAGCCTGAGCTCTCTGAGGAAAATGTGATTGTAATTTCTCTGAATCATATAGTTCGCCAGGCTTCTTCAAGGACATTCAAGGCTCTTCTTTAGATGTTGGCTGCTCTTTGTTCTGCTCTCTGTCAAGATGATCTCACACGGCTTCAATAATGTTGAGCTCCAGGCTCCGGGGAGGCCAATCCATGACTGATGGCATTTATAGAGTTTTTCTATCAGGTATGCCTTTACTGCATTGGCAGGAGCTGTCAGTTAAGGAACTGTCACCAAGTGCTTGTTCATCATCTGATTGCTTTTTTTTTTTCTTCAGCCCTTTCTATCTGTTTCCCTTTCTTAGAATGGCTTCTTGACAGCCATCCTTCTACTGAGACCATTTCTGACGAGACTCCGACTTTGCTAAGTTTTTGGTAATGTGTAGACACAACACTGGTTCATCCCTTGAATTGTTATGTTTGAGTGATTCATAGATCAGTGGTTTAACCAACAAAAAAAGCATTCCTCTGAAAATGATCAGGTACAAGGCCTGGACTGAAAATGAGTGAAAAAGCAGCCAATGTCTGAAGAAAAAACTTTGAAGCACCTTCACAAAGCCTGGACTTGATCAAGACCGCTTGGAAGTAAAACATGAATAAACTGAGTGCCTATGGGTGTGCTGGGTTTTTGACAAGCTGACACCCGTCTGTCATGGGCTGTTTTTAGGCCTACATGGCCAAAAAACACTGCTAAATCTGAACTCCTCCAACACAGTCAGGACTTGAGCAACCAAACCTGCCGCACAGGTCCATCTTTGTCCTCGGAAGGTTCTTATCTTTATCAGATATTACGACATTGTCACGCTACTTTAGCATTTATGCGCCTCTAACACCTTATAAAAACACTGTACAAAAAAGAAGCTGAACTATCCTGAACATTATTTAGTCTATTCTATTCTAAGTGTTCTATCAAAAACATGATGCAGATTTTGGTGACGGAGCCTCATTCATTCTGGACCATCTTGCAGTCGCCTCCTATGATGCCAGCAGCAGAGTTCTTGTGAGGGTTAACGCACATTAATAGCCCATACGACTGGTTGTTCCACATAGTCTTGATGCTGCCCCCTGGTGACAGCACAACGCTTCAATGCGTTCCCGTGGGTCTGAAGAGCACCAGAACATTCATATGAAAAAGAAGAGTAACAACATTTATGTTTAAAGAAGTTTAGGATCTACTTTTAATCACATTAAAGTATTACACATTGCATTGTGAGCAGGTTATGAATGGAAAAAAGCTGAAAATGCTGCTAAGAGGAAGCAGTCAATACGGCACCCGGGAGAGGCTCTGATGCTGCTGATAAGGTACTTGTAATTGGTAAGTAAACTTATAACAATGTGTATTGATACTGATAATGGCATATTTGTATTAGGAGTTTATATCAGAGTATGTAAATATTTATATATTTCTATTCGCTCTTCAGTATCACAGAAATCAATAAATCACTGCTGGGCAAACTGCAAAAAGGCACTTCTGCTTCAAGTGTGTGTATTTTTGTCCTTGTCTCCGCTATAAAAAGTCCGAGAGCAAAGTAAACAGTCTGCGGTGATTACGGTTACGATTTCCTGAGAGAAATTCCAACCATAACAGTACTTATTATCACAAGCACTCCTCTGATTAGAGAGGCTGTCAAGGAAAAACAGAACGAACCTCAACAAAAAGGATCAAATATGTTTCAGTTCATCAAAGGGCACCAGGTTCAGCCGAGGACGTGGTCGGGACTCAGAGATCGAGGATTTTCTTTTTTTAATCCAGCCAAGCCAAAACATCTAGCGTTTCGAAGTCAATAGCCAGGCAGCGTGCCTTACGTGATGGGTGCTCCCCCAGCGATGACAGGGTCTGGCCCTCGGGAGGAGAATTGTCGAGCCTCGGAGAGACGGCCTTTCGGTGAGTTTATGGTTTGAGTTAAAGCATCACGCGATGTTGCATGAAAAAAGGCAATACAAATGTCCCGCGCAGGATGCCAAACGGTCGCGTCAGTGAGATTCGATACGTTTCTAAAAACAGCACATCGGAATATCTGCCGCCACAAGAAAGATAAAGCCGCATTTGTTCATTCATTTGTTTCCAGATATTGCTTACTTGGCTGATATGAGTTTACATTGAGTCAGAGCCTGAGCGGGGCTCTTGTTATCTGTATTTTGACTAGCTAATGAAAATCTCGTTTATTCTGTCCTCATTGTTTGCGACAGGGAAACTGGGGAATTCTCTCCATAACGAGTTGAGCTGATCTGGGAAGATGAAAATGTGCGTGGGTATGCATTTGTGGTCTGAGTGTGTGTGTGTGTGTGTGTGTAAGTTTGTGCTGTTTACTGTGAGCACAATAGACCTGTTGTGTCGGGAGGGGAAAGGTATAGTGTCTCTCAAGTCCCCCAAAACTCATGATTTAAGAACAAATCACAAATGGAGAGGCTTGTAGCAAAAACAAGGACTATTAAGTAAATTACAGGGATGTTGTTGAGAAATGCCCATTACCAGTTAGCTATCTGGTACTTAAGTGGGAGTACCTAGAGCACATGAGCAGCACATTATTATTTTCTGGATTTTTTGCTTTCTGAGTTCTAATTTTTAGTGTGTAAAAGAAATGCACAGCAAACAACAAGAAGAAAGAGGCATTTCCATCAAGTCTTCGTATCTCTGAACCACCCCTGATGTTTAACCGCCTGACTTTTTTAAGGGTTTTTTCCCCCCTCTCAGATCATCTGCTTAGAAAAATATGCAAAGAGCCACAGATTTAAAATTCTGTCTGGAATTAAACAGAAATACAATCTTTATCCTAATATGTCCATAATGAGTCTACTCTAGATAAAAAAAAAAAAAAATGTTTTCCCTCCACTTTTAGAGTCAGTCCTGGTTCAGCTGAATGACAATAATCAAGATGATCTTAGGTGTTTTTGCAGAGCCGGGCCAACGTCAACACTGGATGCTTGAAAAGCCAGAACGTTTGCATGACCATTATTTTGGTTTGCTAAAAATGATATCAGTAGTATTTCTGCCCTGGCATAGGTGCAGCCATTTATCTGCTGCATTTGTTTTCCCCAACGGTCAAATAACGTCAGAGAAACAAACTGCTTGACGCCGCGGGGAAGTTGTCAGCACGTGGCGGTGGAGCTGTGAGGCCATTAGCCTCAATCCCTGCACGCTCGCCTGGTAACAATAGACGGGCATACAACCCAGGTCTTTCCTCACACTGTACCAGATACATAGGAAAGTCTAATGTTCATTTGATGACTTGGTTAAACAAAACATGTTTATACTTCCTTCCCCTGTTGCCAGCGCTCACCTCAAATGCACTTCTCTGCCACTTTTCCAGCTCTGAGGTGCCTTTATTAACATTAATCACCTCTCCCTTTAACTAAATTGGGAGGCTGTTAATGTAAGTGTATTTTAATGGAACACTTCAGAAGCAACTCCCTCAATTACATCAACTCTTTCCAGCATGGTCCCTATTAAAAACAACCTTTCATTTAGGGCAGGGGAACCCACAGACAGAAGGAGAAACACATAGAATTAAGGGAGCCTTTGCTAATCAGTTTCACCTGCCAAAGTGAAAGCATGTAACACAGACTGCTGTTTATAAGTAGATTTTATATCGGACACATGGCTCTGTTTATAAAACATTAAGCCACAATTTTACATTATGGGTACTTATCCGTAGTTTGGGCGGAAATTTGGGGCCCTCCATGGTTGCGAGTTACTAAATGGCCCTGGTGATGTCACAGAGGTTAAAAACACCCGGCTTCCCAGTCAGTTTGACTAACTTTCTCCTGTAAGTCTAATTCACACAAACAACCGCCTGCAATCAAAGACAGCTCTTTGGAAACTGTGAGCGGCACATCTGCCCACCTTTGAGAATCCAAACAAGAGTGTGCTGAGCTCTCAATGGGCTGATATCATGGAGACCTGGCTGGAACAAATTAGCGCTTGCACTGAAAAGTGTACAACGCGCTGTGTTGGGTTTGTTTGGCGCTGTGATTTTGTGTTGCGCACAAGAAAAGATCACAACAGATCAGCCATGGAATGGTGTGGGAATAGGTGCTCAGGCCAAACGTAAGTGCAATGTAAAAGGATAACAGTTTCAAAACGCTTGTAGAGCGCAGACAAGGCACCAAAGATCTTTGATGCTAAGAGGATGTACAGGACTTAACTCAGTTTGTGATTCTGTTAAATACTGCTCAGCCAAACAAAGCTAAAGTTAGCCCGCTCCAGACGGCGTAACATCATTGTAGCTTAGCTATAGCAAACAACACCCAAGTAACAGGAAGAGGCCACACTGTCATTTCTAAACATTGGTTTTGGACAAAGTTATCAGCTAACACAAGTTAGCTCAATTATGGAGTTAGTGGAAGAGTTATAAAAAAAAAATCACCCCACCCAGATGTGTCATGTGATAACAAACATCATTAATGGTGGGCCAGTAACCAACTCCAAGTGGTCAACCCTCACTCAGAGCTGTTTTGCAGGGGGAAAGGATCCATCCATTTTCTTCCCGTTATCCGAGAGTACACCCTGGAAAGGTCGCCCGTATGTCGCAGGGCCAACAGAGAGAGACAGACAACCATCCACACTCACATTCCCATCTTTGGGGAATTTGGAACCACCAATTAACCTAACCACTTCTTCGGACTGTGGGAGGGAGCCAGAGTGCCCGGAAACCCAGGACCTTCTTGCTGTGGGGCTGCAGTGCTAACCCGCTGTGTTTATGGGGAAAGTGATGATTACCAAGCCCGTGGATGGGTGGAGGGAGGTCACGTTTTCACTCCTGTTCGTTTGTTAGCAACAGAAGTCAAAATGTTTTGAACCAAATATTTTTGATGAAATTTTATGCAAAGATTAATTAGGGGCAAAAGAACATTAGAGTTGATTCACAAGGTAGGTCAAAGGTCAAAGGTCAAGGTCACCAAAAACTTTCAGAAATGTAAAAAAATCTTGAAAAAATTTTGTCATTGGTGAAATGAAAAAAAAAATCTCATTTTTAAAATAAAAATATAAAATCCTATTTTACAGTTTAGAATAAAATTTCTAGTCTTTGTGATATAATAATTTCTGATGGAGTACGACAACACTGGGCGGTATCTGTCGCAGCGCAGTATCGGCACATTTTGGGGCGGCTGAGGTATGCTCCCCTGAGTGCCCTTCTAGAGTTTTTATGCTGTAAAGTTGGGCATTAATATGGCAGTCTATGGGGACTGACTCCCTTTGGAAGGACACATTTAATACTGTACTGCTGGCGTCTTCTTGGATCTGTTGACAGTGTAAATATAATAACATACATGTTTAGTTCCGATTTGTTTTTCATACCTGATAGCAGCTGCATGCATCTGTGTGAGGATGGGAGCAGTTATTAGTTTGTGATTAGTGGCTGTGAGAGTACAGCAATCACTAATAGAGCATATCTATATCTCTTAATTTAGTCCAAGCTTTCTGGGTTTTAGAGAATTCTAAAATACTGGTAACTGTATCACTTTTAAAAGGTCTATCTGCTCAAATTGAACTTTAACGTGTTGATCAAACTCTGATCCGATCCAGACTCTTGTCTAGTTGCCACTTTCTTCAGTCTCACACTATTATTGTTTGAAGATGTCAGTGTCAATTGCACAAGCTCAGTATGACAGATTGCACTTTGTTGGTGGGACGGCAACTCATGAATGGATTACACACACTCCCCCGCACACGCATATCTGCAAGACTGATTACAGTGAACACAGTCTACACATTATAAAGATGGCTCAGGCTTTTGGTATTCTGCTAAGGTCTGACTCAAGACAGACCTACAGGGCTTTGTATATTGTTGGGTTCTGCTGATAAATTGGTGATCAAGTTAAAGTTGATGATCAATTTGCTGGAAGGAATGCATTTTCCTGATCTGAGAGATGTGGGCACTTTTGAAATACAAGCTGGGTTCCAACTGTCTGACAGAAAAAGTCCCCTTTCTGTCGTTTCCAGCAGCATTAAAGCTATACTGCCTGCGTTGTCCAGTAAACATGTATTTTCTGCTGTGGCACCTTTTTTTTTTTTCTTAAGGAATGAAAGAAACAGTCAAATAGCTTTACCTGGGTCCCAGCTCATCCTCACACCTCCAGGTGAATTCTCCAAAGCTCTCGTAGCGCTGGTTGTAGTGGTAGAGCACGCGGCGCAGCGTGGGAGCGCCCAGGTCCATCAGAGTGTTGTAAGCTGTCTGCTGCTCTTTCCCGCTGGTGTAGCCGTTAAACAGGTTATATATCTTATCTGCAATTTCTGAGAGGATACAAACAATCAGGGGTCGAATATGGAAACTCACAGCTTTAAGGGGAGCAGGAAATGAGTTATTGAACAGTAAAGATCGCTACTGCTGCTCAGTTCAAACCCTTTCTCATGCTTACTAAACAGGCTGACTGCTACTTGATATTAAATGATCCAGGCAAGAGGTTCTGATGCAGACTTGGAGCTAGCATTGCTGCTGTTCTTGAAACACTGTGGAGGTCTGGGTGGGGAGCTTCCCCAACTTCACACTCAGCCACTATCAAGGGCAAATTAATCGTACCAAGGGAAAACCGACTGATCTCGTCCCCTTTTAAACACTATTGTTAACAGCGATTCTGATTGGCTGATGAATGGATTCTTATTTTAAGCGACTGTAGGACACTACAGGAAACCATGGGGAAGCTGCCGAGGTCAAGTAATAACTAAATAACATTAACAATTACGCACCAAATCCAAATTGGGGTGCCGGTTACTGCAGCCTAATCAGCAGCCCTACTTCCCAGTGATGTTGGAGGTATCCATGTGGAATCTCAAAGGATGCGGGACTAGCAACGCATTAGCTGCTCACACTGCAGGCTTTTCCCTGCTCTTTCCTGTTCCTTCTGCAGCCCCAATTTTAGATGCACATGAGAACACATGAGATTTTAGTCTCACCACCATTAGCGATAATTTTAAAGCTGATAAATCACCAACAACAAAGTAGAAAGTAGAGGAACTCACTGAAGAAAGCAAAGCCTGGGATCTTATCCCCCTCTTCAGGATGATAATGCCACGAGCTACCACAGTGGTTGCATTGCATTTCGCACCATGCTTACATTTCTGGGTAATTAAAATCAACAGCATAAGCCCTTGATAGTGCAACTTTGTAATACAATAAGGCCTGGAAATCTTTCACAGTAAAGCACTGACTTATATCCATTGTGATGAGTAGCACCTTAATAGGTCTCAAATAGGAATGGGAGACATTTTTTAAAAAGTAATAATTGAAATGCTTATTTTTAATATTGATGGCTTGAAGTTTGAGGAGCGTTTTGCCCTCACTGCAGATGCTTGTTGCGTGTCTTTCTCTCTTTTGTCCTCAGCTAGTGAAATTCAGCTTGACTGGGTGAAGATCATGTGACTGATTCCTGAGTGATTTTTTAAATAATTTTTTTTAAGGTCAATGTCCACGTGCGCAGACAATATCGCAGTATGCTTCAGAGCTCATCTGGCTGCTCGGCTCTTCTGTCACATCGTTAATAAACACCACTGACCCAGTACGCACGGCCATGTGTCACACTGCCTCCACTGTTTCACTTGTGATGTTGTATGATTCACATCACAAGCTGTTCCAAGCCTTCCGAGCAATATTTTTGCTCTTCCTATTATCTTTTTGAGAGCTGGTCTTTCTTTTTATCTTGTTCTTTTTTTTACAAAACCTAGCCTTTCTGTTCTTGAGGCTGAAAAACATTTTGACAGTTAAAGCAATACTTTTGGTCAGGGCCTTGAATTAAAGCCATACTCCAATTGAATCTGCATAGTTTCTGTGTGGTAGCTCACGGTGGCGAAAAAGAGAAAACTGTGTCAGTGTCCAAGAGTCTACGGCCCTGTCTGTGGATGATTCAGCTCAGCAGTGGACCTATAAAGGCTTTGGTATGAAGGGTGACAAATGATTTCAGCTCTTTAATTTCTGACATGAAATAACACACTTTATAACTGATATTCCCAGGAGATTTTGGTGTATAGTGTCCATAAACAGTTCTTCTCCAGAGAGGAAAACTATCTGCCTGTGACTTTATGACTGGCTCGATGAACTCATCTAACATCTGTTTTGTGAGGTTTAGAGACATGGCTGCGAAAGGAAAGAGCAAATGTCTGTCCAGTAAATTACCACTACTTACATAAATACAAAATCAAATGCGACAACTTCCTTTCTTTCTTTTTTTTTTTTTTTTTTTCCAAAAAACAATTTTTTTTTTTTTTAAAATACCTTTTT
>VUQK01044349.1:81269-91384 GCA_015106715.1 Bujurquina vittata
CCTCAAGAAACAAATTAAAAAAAAAAAAAAAGACTAAGGGGGAGAAGATTATAAAGATAAAATGAAAACGAGAAAAATGAGGGAATCAATATGGCAAAAACAACAAAAAAAAAGAGAGAGCGAGAGAGGAGGCCCCATCCTTGGCCTCCTGTTTTCTCTTTTCTTTCCTGGAAACCTGAAACAGGCACAGATAGGAAAAAAGGGGAAGGCTACAAAAAGATTAAATAAGAAGAGCTACACATTTTAGTGGGAGAAGAGTGACAGAACAGGAGGGACAGGAGATGAGAGGAAAGATGAGGGAGCTGGTGAAGGAGAAGCAAAAGAGGAAAGCAGAGGCAGCCAAGAGGAGATCTGTGAAGAACTGAACATCAGCTCATGTGAGATGTATTCTCTGAGATGACAGAAGACTGACAGCTGAAATAAAAACCACACTCTGCAGAGGGCTCTCCAGATCTTTCCATCTTTCCCTCGTCTCTCAGTTTGCCTGTCTCCTCCGCGCTCACTGGTGGTCTTTGACTTTCTGCCCCCCTTCCCTCTTGAACTCAACACATCTATACCCAGCCACCTTTTCAATTGCGCTCACATCGGGGGTGTGTTCTTCCAAGTAATCAATCATCCACTAAAGATGAGATGCATAGGTGGCAAGCTGTGATAAAAACTCTGCATTGCGTGCGTGTTTTTCTCAACACAGCTGAGCCACAATAACCGGATCTGGATAGCTTTCACTTAGTGTAATTAGAGCTGCGCAGGGCAATTTCACACATCGGAGAGTCCAAATGGCAGCGAGAGGGAGCTGTTAAAAGTTTTGACAACTTAAACGCCCAGAAGATATGGAGTGTGATCTTAGTAAACTCTGTAATCCCCTGATCTATATGTTAGCTTCTATGTGTCTGGTGGGTGTGAAGGAGGTGAAAGGGTTCAAATATATTATGGAGTCAAACCGCTTTTCAGTTTCACTGCTGAGATTTAATGCTTCTTTTCCAGTGGGCGGAAATGTCTGTTTAGCCCACAGCAACTTTTTTTTTTATACGAATCTAAATGTCTCTTTGCATCATTCTCCATCGATACAGGATCAGAGAGGCTTTATTCCTTTCTCTCGCTGTTTGACTTTGTCATTTAGATAGCACTATATGTGATCTGCACTTAAGTGCTAGGTAAAAATCAAGGCTTATGGCTATCATGAGATCAGATTTTCACTACACAGTTAGCAATATCAACATAGATTATTAGCAAATTAATTTAAAAAAAGTTACAGTCATCCTCGCAGTGTTATGCAAACAGGTTTGACAGTGTGAGCTAGCTGGGTGCAGATAATGTGATGGTTACAAACGAGGAAACTCCATTATTACAATATAACAGCAACTTATCGTGAGGCTACAACAGAGCACCAAACTGGAGGGATTCAATCAGTATGACCGCGAACTGTAGACACAGCTCTGAGCCAAGGTGCATTGAAGAGCAACTTCTGGAGCTGAAACATGAAGCCAGTGCTAAAGTAACAAAAACTGCTGTGGCTCGAGTGGCCACCTCAGGCTGGCTCCAGAAGTGAGTCAATCCCCCGTAGAAAACGCACAACTTGAAAAAAAGCAGGTCTGCAAAAATGATTTTTGGCCCTCTGGTCAGTTTAGGCCAGTATGATAACTCAGATAAGGGTGATTTTGTTTTACAACTTATCCACCTGGATACTTGATTTAGGGGCAACTTTGATTGAGTGTCACAACACAGGAAACTGGGCATCACCTCCACTTCAAGTTATTAAACTGGACCACCCAGCTGTGCAGTCCCGTTGACACATTTTAATGAACTATCTGACTAAAATTAGGGCTCGCTGTGTGCTACGGACAGTCCAAGAAGCTTGTGCTTTAGTTTTAGTGAGCTAAACTTTAGTCTTTTATTAGATTGTTACTTATTACTACACAATTAACCAATATATGGGTCTGTGTGCCGCAGTCCCACTACCTCATGCGAACCAGCATAGAAGCCGACAGACCAGCAACAGCAACTTAGTTTGCTATAAACTGTGTAGCTACTGTAAGCTGACGCTACTATAAAGCAGTTAAGTGTGTAACTTATGCTAGAGCCACACTACAGAGACCACAGCCAAAATAACGTGCGCTCACTTCGAAGTCGGGCATGATGGAAAAAGTTTCGGAACCACTGCTCTAATGTGACTGAGCTATAAAAGGACTGGGAGCATCTACATACTGGAAAGTGAGTCTGAAACCATGACTGCACCGGTGACTAATCACTACTGTATTGTCACAAGCCTGATTTTGGTATCAGTTTTTCATTTTAAATATTAGGGCTGCGAAGATACAACATTTCTTAAAAAATAAAAGTCACGATTACCTTAAGACTTTCACATAACTGCTGATGACAATAAAAAAAGCCCTAGGAGGCAAAAAAACCCAAACTGCAGCCATCTTAAGGCAGACATTAAAGTGCATTTTAGACATAGGATATAGCCTCAAAGACTGGTATATGTGCAGATGCTGTAAACTCAGCTCTTTTAACAGTGCAGTGTCATGCTTTTCTGCAAGCACACACTAAACAAAATGGGACTTTAGGCATCAAGCAATTAAAGTCTGATAAATGTATTTTGTGCTTCAATTTTGCAGTGATGGATTAAACCTCAGGGGCAAATGCTGTTTGTGAGTTTGTTTTGAAGCAATTAATGAGAGACTGGAGTCTGTTATTCCAGTGAGAACAAAGCATATTATCTATGCCATCCTGTAAGGGTCTAGACAGAGCCAGTGATTAGCTATGGAACTGGCTGGAAAACTTTAAGAAATTATCCCCATGTGGTGCTAGTGGAGCTGAAAGGAAAAGATATTTTCTTGTGTGAAAAAATAATCTCTTTTAGTTTAATGAGGATGGCTGACATTACACTGAGGAAACAAGGATCGCTTTATTCAGAAAGTGCAAGATAAACTATAAACTCAGCATGACTGTAATAATCCAATAAGTGAAACATTCCTGCACCACAGTTTTGGCGTTTCAGTGCTAATTTCCAAAAAACATTGCCATAAATTTCCATAGAGTATCTTATTTGGACTGCATATCTGATTGGGATAAAATATCTCTTATTTTTCTCTGTATCAGCCACCGTCTGAACAAATTCAAGACATAAGCAGTTTGTTTTAGTTGCACTGACTTAATCTTTATCTGAGCTTGCAGCTGTTTCTGAATTTGTGATTAATCCAGTTGCATCATATATATATAGATATATAAAAGGAGACGTTCTGTAAAAGTATTTTTTTATAGTATAAAAGTATAAAAAACAATAGTGGTAACATCACCGTCTTTGGAAAAATAGATGGGGGTCTGAATCCCAGCCAAGGCATGCATCCAGTAAGGGTCCCCAGGCTAGACCCCCTCTTGCTGCCCCAACAAGAGAGATATAACTGAAGCCATACCAGCTCAGACATCACCCCAGATAAACAAGGTCCACGTCAGGTGTTGAAAAACCAGGTCATACTGATGATAAGTGTGCTACTGGAACAAGGATACAACATAAGTGGACACGACAAGAGAATTGGAAACTGTTGGAATGCTACTACACATATAATTCCAGTGAAAAGGGTTGAATGAAGAGGATGTAGGACCTACAGTATGACACCCAACATCCAGATTGACATCAAAACAACTCGTAGTTCAGTGTCCCACCGTCTGCAAGAAGCAACTGCTATCGCAGCTAGAGATTGATGAGGTACAACACGAATGCTACATCAAGGGGGAATCAGGACGTCAGGTCGAGGGAGAGATATCCTCATCTTCATACTCCAATATTGTGTACCAAGTCCTAAGAAGAGCTGGTACATTGAATACCAGAGAAGCTGACCTGAAACACAAGATCATAGCTACGGTAAACTACAAACCTGGACCCCTTGGTGATTACCAAGACTATGTGTAATACCCTCAGAAAGTCTGCTTGAACAAGCAAACACAGCACTACAGACAATCCCTATTTTGACCACCACTGAAACCAACCAGTTGATGTATACCATGGCAGCATTGATCCTATATGATGAACAGTAACAAGGAGCAGTACCCTCCAGGGAAAAGCTGACCAGACTAGAGTTCAATATGCGAGAGGGGCTCAGAAAGCAAGTGGCAGAGATACCAGCTACTGATAGCTAGAGCAGTTACTCAAGACTGTAAGACTAGACTGACCAACCTGTGAACCAACATAGGTTGATTAAAAAGAAAGCCTATGACTCAATGCCACACACATGGATCCTGGAATACCTAGAACTGTACAAGATCAACAGGATCCTAAGAGCTTTCATCAAGAAATCAATGGGAATGTGGAGAACAACACTAGAGGCCAACGCCAAACCAATTGTACAAGTCACCATCAAGTGCAGAATTTACCAAGGAGATGCTCTGTCCCCACGGCTGTTCTGCACAAGCCTGAATCCCCTCAGCCAGGTCATCATCAAGACTGGCTATGGGTACAGACTAAAATGGAGCAACCGTCAGCCACCTCCTGTACATGGATAACATCAAGCTGTATGATAAGAGTGAACAAGACATCAGTTCACTGATCCACACCACCAGAATCTACAGCAATGACACTGGAATGTCATTCCAACTGGTGAAGTGTAGCTGGATCGTAACCAAGAGAGGGACAACCAGAAGGTAACAGACGCCGAGGAGAGCTACAAGTACCTTGGAATCCCAAAGGCAAATGGGAACCATGAAGAGGGCACTAGGAATGTTGCAACCGCCAAGTACCTGTAGAGCGTAAGGCAAGTCCTGAAGAGTCAGCTGAATGGAAAGAACCAGATCCGGGTAATAACGCCCTGCCTGTTGTCAGATACCCTGCTGGAATAATAAGCTGGCCAAGGTGGTCAGTACCAGAAATCCAGCACCCTGAAACTGTACGCTAAGCAGAAGGAAGAAGGCTGAGGACTAATGAGTTTTAGAACCACTTTCCTAGATGAAACAACAAAGATCCATGAATATATCAGGAAGATGTCCCAAAAGGATCAGGTGCTTAGTGAGTACCTCATGCCACACAAACTCGAGAAAGAAGAGGAGCAAGAACAGGAACCATCATGGAAGGACAGGCATCTGCACGGGATGCACCACTGGTAGCTTGTAGACGTGGCTGACATAGAAAAATCCTACTAATTTTTGGACAAAGCCGGACTGACAGACAGCACAGAGGCACTAATCATGGCAGCGCAGTAACAAACTCTGAGTACAAGATTGATAGAGGCTGAGGTCTAACACACAAAGCAAGACCCCAGGTGCAGGCTGTGCAGAGATGCCCCCGTGATAATCTAGCACATAACAAGCTGTGCAAGATGCTAGCAGGCAGGCATAAGCAAGTGACTGGCACAGCATACAGAAACATAAATTTGTGCCGAGCATGACCTGGAAGTTCCGAGGTCAAAATGGGATATGCCTCTAAGGGTGGTTGAGAATGACAGAGCTAAGATCCTATGGGACTTCCAGATACAGACAGACAAACTTGTGATGGCGAACCAACCAGACATAGTAGTGGTGGACAAACAGAGGAAGATGTGATAGACATTGCAATACCAATGGAAACCAATGTCTTGATGGCAACATCAAGAGGAAAGAAAACGAGATGCTTGATAAATCCAAAGGGCTCAGATAAAAGCAGGACGTGGAAGGTGAAGGTAACAGTGGTCCTCGTAGTAATCGGATCACTCAGGGCAGTGACCCCTAAACTGGGAGAATGTTTCCAGCAGTTTCCAGGAACGACATCTGACGTCTCTGTCTAGAAGAACGCAGTTGTAGGAACAGCTAAGATCCTGTACAGGACCCTCAAGCTCCCAGGCCTCCAGAAGAGGACCCGAGCTTTGAGGACCATGAACGAGCTGAGATTTATTTATTTATTTTTTACAGTACCTGTCAAAAGTTTGGACACACTCACCCATTTAATCATTGATCATTATTGTTTTTTTTAATTTTGTTGGAGACTCATTGTGACCCCTTGCACTCTTTGAGTGTTGTACTACATCGCAGACAGATTGTTAGAAACAACTTGAAAAAATAAACTTAAAACAAAGAAAAGTATTTTACTTGATGAGTGCCTTAGTTGTTTATGGTTGCACTTGGACAATATAGTATTTACAAAGACTTCCCGGATTTAGTTCTTATGCTGCACAGGTATAGTTTTAAGTGCTGTAATATTTTAAAAACAGATACATACAGTTAACTTTACCTACCTCTATAATCCAGGATATTCTAATTTAACTCAAAAGAAAAAAACAGCAGTCCAGGGTGTGGAAACAGCATTTACACCATTTTCGCTTTACAGTAAAATGTCCCAACTATACTTTTGTTGTGCTTTTAACACACTTTTATTGCCATGTTTAATACAGACCTGCCAGGCAAACTCTACGCTCTGTTTTGGAGCTTGTTCAGGCTTCTTGTCATACTACAAAAATGTTCATCCAGTGTTATTCCAAAATGCAACTTGTTCCCCCTCACTGCAGAGTTCTGAATGTTAAATGTTCACTGTGTGCCCGACAGATGAGTTGATTAGGTCACATGGGCAAAAATTTTACACAGCAGCTAAGATCTGCTGAACTAAAAGTCAGCTCTACCTGTTTCTGCTGCAACACACAAATTATCACCCATATAAAGTACAGTGATGACAGCACATAACCATTATTAATAATGCATGTCTTGTCCTCCAGTAAACTATTTTTAATGTCTCTGCATCTTCATATGTCCATAAATGTGCACCTCTACTGTCTTTGGTGCTTTCAGGTCGATGGGCTGGCCTTGCATCTGCGGCCTGATGACTTCCACGTTCAACCTCAGCAAAGCTAATCGAATCTCTAGCTCATTAGAGCAGATTGTAGATTTTTATGGATAAAGAGGTTGTCTATATTTCACGATTAAAATGGCAAATTGTGCTAACTAATCTCATAAGCATTGCGCAATAATGCAGGCATGTCATCAGCTATGTTTTTGCCCTGTGATCAGGGTCCATCGTGATTCACAGATCAATAAAAATATGCATCATTCTAAAGTTCCAATATGAGAGAGTATGGCAGTAAAAGAAAAGCACCATCTTTCAATAAAATGTAAAATGTCTGGAGCACTCGCTCTAGGTTGACTGTATTGCACATTGATCCCTTTGTTAGGGATTACAATGAGTTGCAGTCTTGAGAAGAAGTCTTGAAATAGTGACTAACATAACTTACAGTACAGTTTTCTTTTTTAAGTAAATGCAATCTCGTATAGCCGTGAGCCATTAGTGCTAAAACTATAGCTCATATTCTCTTTAATACCACTAATAAAGAAAATGCTTTCCACTCCCGTCTGAACCCACAGTATTGATTGATGATCCTCTCTGGTCTGACAAATACAGTTTATTCTCTCATTAAGCTACAACAAACTTTGGTGCACAGAGGGAACCCTTACAGTCTCCATTATGGATTGGGTCATTACTGCTTAAATAAACCGCCCCTGTTTTGCCAGCTTCTACTCATACAGAGCCGGCCAAATAAGCTGTGCTCTACGTTATGGATGACAGAGCCACACACACACTCCTGCTGCTCATGTAGCCGCTTCTGTGACTTCCTCTGAAGTAAATCATTGAATCCATATGGATTAAACGGTAAAAACACACAGAAATCATTTTAAAGGACTGATGAAAACTGCTTGGAAAAAAAGGAAACTAACTTTTACTGTAAAGTTTAAGTGCATGTGTTTTCTTTCTAACGTTTTATATGTTCAGGTGTTATCAATGAATGTGAGAGATAGCTTGAAACAGCTTTACTGTATCGTGCTGCCATCTGGCTAGTTTTTGCCACACTGAAAGTATCTGCAGTAAAATAACAGCGTGTCCAAAAACAGTCACAGCTGTGTAGACACAAGCAAATGTCCTGAAATCAGGCATTTGTGAGCAAATTATACATAAATGTCTATTGTTATTACTAGTGTACACCATCTTGTGGTGGCATTACAAATTACAAGTCAAGTAGAGAGTGATGTTTAAACCAAAGTCAAAGGTAGAGGGTTCAGGAGGATGTGGTATCTATATGCTGTTAATGCTGGCAAAGCTATGCAAAACCTAACTCCAAAAATAAAAAGATTTTGATTTGGGTTCTTTTATTAGCTCAAACATTCAGTTACTAGGTTTTCTCCACGTGTGGATAAATGGCTCTAACTGTGGTTCACTGGTGTCTCAAATGGCTTTGTGACCCTTT
This sequence comes from Bujurquina vittata, assembly GCA_015106715.1. Classification (NCBI taxonomy): domain Eukaryota; kingdom Metazoa; phylum Chordata; class Actinopteri; order Cichliformes; family Cichlidae; genus Bujurquina; species Bujurquina vittata. The sequence continues at coordinate 89,468 of VUQK01044349.1, forward strand.
CCAGACTGATAGAGGACAGAGACTTTGTTTCTCAGCTCTTTCTTTAGATCGTGGCGGGATGTCTTATTTTTAGAGATTTTTTAGTGTACTTCACTTTGTTGTTTGGGCAGTTAGGGTCAGGTGGGTTTGGGTAGCTTTTTTCCATTATAAATAAATTAAATCATCATTTAAAAACTGTATTTTGCACTCTGGTTATCTTTGTCTAATATTTAAAGTTGATTAATGATCTGAAACATTTAAATGTGGCAAATAAACAAAAAACTAAGAAATCAGGACGGGGCCAAGTCATTTTCACTGCAATGTACACTAATCCACCAACAAGCTGGTAATACTTTGTATCTACAACAGTAAAGCAGGGAATCTTAGAATGAATATCTTTGTGGTTCATGGTCCCTCCTGTAAATGTTTTTACTGGCTAGCACTGGCACTGGCATCCTTGCTGCCCATGGCCAAACTCTGGCAGTTCATAGGCGGCTCTTGCCTGACGCACCTGTCTCAACTTTAGAGTGGTCGGTCCTCTCCGTCACCTTCTCCTGGCTGATGAGGTAATCAACAATCCTCACACCAATTGGGGGCTCCGTGTGGTTCCACTCCATGATGACCAATGAGCTGCTGGGTTCGTAGGCGTAAGACAGTTTAAGCCTGGCAACAGAGCGACAGAGACGTGTAAGGGCGCCGCTGAGTGAGAGATGTTTTCAGCAAACTGGCCTCATTACTGTAATTGACAGCTAACATTATCCTTCTTGTTCTGTCAAACTGCAGCTCAAATGAAAACATATTCTGCAATGCCACAAACACTTCTGTCAACAGAAAGAATAGTCGTTTATCCTCTAATGTGTGACGGACTCTGGTGCTGTCTTTAGCAGCAACGTGCCAAAGAATAGCTTGTGTACAGAAGTTTTATGCCAAGAAATCAATGTGCAGCAGCTCAGCGGACTGATTAAAATGGCCAAAACAAACCGGAGAACAAAACCACTGACCGCAGTAATGTTGCAATAAAGCGCTGCGCGCACATGAATCTGCTGCAGCGGGAGAGAGATTTCTGCCTTTGGAATGACGGCTCGGATTCGATCCATCTGAGAGAGCTAACATTACGGAAGAGTATATTTTTACTAACATCGGCTGAGGAAGCGGGGCGCAGGTGGGCAGTCCGTCCGTGCCAAAAGCACTGGAATCACATCGACACCAGTCATCGATAACATCGCCTTTGCCTGAACACCACAGCATGCTCATCATTGCCTCCTGAAGAGCCTATGAAGAGAAACGGCGTGAGGTGAGAGGGCAGGAATAAACACACATGAAAACCCGTCGTTTTATGTTTTCTCACAAAAACTGTTAGACATCACAATTTTTAAGGCTGCAGGAAAAAAATGTGTATTTTGTTCTCCAATGCAATGGTCAAGTTGTGTCCTTTAAGACTAATGACCAAAATACACATTAAGTTGTTTAACTGACTACACATTCTCTATTAGACATTAGTGTAAATTTGTGTATGTTTAATGAGGTAAAGCATAAAATCTGAGAAAACTTGCAGTCAGTACAAAATGGTCATTTTGAAGTGATCATCCAGGGAAAGTTTCATCTGTTATGTCCAAACAAAAACATATGAGGCTTTATTATGTGTAACTTTAATAGCTGTTTTCTCAAAATGGGTTTTTACTCTGAGCCACGAGTTTCTACTTCAGCAGCACTCACACCGAGCAAATGCTCCACTTTATTCTGAAGGTTTTTACAAATGGGGCTTGTTCACAGCCTGCTGTTCACAGCCTGAGCTACAGAAAACGTTTTGTGCTTGTTGACAGCATTTTCAGGTTTTTAGAGTCACATCAATCCGCACACAATACTCCACAATCCAAAGCAGTGTGTTTTATGAATTTACAAAAAAAAAAAAAAAAAAAAAAATCTTTTTTCAGATTT
>VUQK01044349.1:91404-106462 GCA_015106715.1 Bujurquina vittata
AAAAACCCACAAAAAAACACAAAAAACCAAAACAGTTTGTTTTAAAAATTAAAAAAAAAAAAAAAAAGACTAAAATATCCTATTCGAGTATTAAGACCCTTTGTTATGATGCTCAAAATTGAGCTCTGCTGTGTATCCTACTACAATCAAGCCCCAGTGTACTGAGCTGAATTCTCTGTACGTAATTAGGAAAAGCTAGCGCCTGTCTATATAAGGTGCTACGGTTAATGAGATCTGCGAGAGGTCGAGAGAGCTGTCGATATAACTGTGGGACAGAAGGAGGGTGGAAGCACCGAGGCTCTTCGTAGATGTTGGTGCACGGCCAAAGTGAACAATCAGAGACAAAAAGGCCTTGGTTAGACAAACAATCAAGAACCCAGTGTTCCTTTGAGATGACGGGAGAACCTTACAGGAGGACAACCATGGGTACACCACTACATGCTTTTAAAGTATGGTGGACTGCAGTGGCTACTGCTCAATAAAAGATACACGACATCCCACTGAGAGTTTGACAAAAGGCAGCTGAACCACTGTCAACTGGAGACCCCTTCAGGGTTTAACAGATACTCTAGTCACTGTAATAAACGCAATGCTGGTAACCATACAGGAAGTGGATCCTTTAGAACTGGTCTGCAAAAATACGTGCACATTCAAAGAGCAGCAAACTCTAACCAGCCTCTGTTAATAACAGCAGCTGTATCTGTCTGACTGAACTTAAGGATAAAGGCCCGACACCGCAGGAGGGGGACCAGCACTGCAATGACTCTGCTGGAAGAGCAGAAGAATTATCGATGGAAAGTATTGATAGAGTCAAATAAGGCACCGGTTTATGGCACAGCATGCTACAGCAGAGAAAGGGGTGATGTCCCAGCAGGGAAATACTTCTTTTTGAGGATTTTTGTTTCCATAACCTGGGCATTATATTCCCAGGCCTGAGGGATCATCCACCCACACACTGCCACAAACACACCGAGGACTTAAGAATGACTTTCAGACAATGACAAACCTATACTCAAGCTCCTGCACTTTGTTTTTAGATTATGTTTTAATTATGATGGCATTATTACTGCTGTCCTTATGAATGAGGTCAACACACATAGGAAATTGTTTACTCGGTCCAGATCGAAGTGAAATTACTTTGATTTTACTGAACAAAGGCTCAGAAGGACACTGCATGATAAACGTGTTCTTTAATCATTCACAGGGAGGGTAAGCGGGATAAACCATGTCTAGAACATCATCAATTTAGAGGGCGCGGTGGAGAAATGATAATGGGCTGGAAGAAATTTGTATTTTAAGATGTGAGACAATTTCTAAGAGTTAGTGTTGTTTAAAAATTTAGGAACAAGCACAAAAACACACCTGGTAGGTCTCATTGTTGGACACCAATTCATAGATAGGTGTAGCCTTAGTAATCTGCAGCAGGACGGGCTCAGACTGCTGCCGGCCTTGCGCCGCCCTTGGGCTCATGTGGCAGAGGTGGCAGGAGCGTGGGCACTGGCCTTGGCTGTTGCAGTCCATGCGGACTCCAGCTGCCATGCGCTTTGCTCCGCTGTCCAGCAAACTGGCAATGTATGCAGGGTAGGTCAGCGTCCGGGGCTCCTTGTCACGCTCCTCGGACTCCTCTGAGGGTGAGTTACCTGAATAAACGGAAAGAAGGGAACTGTGTAACCAACTGTTATTTAAAGTAGCTAAACCACAAATAAGCTTCCAAATACGATAAAATACAGAAAAAGTTCATAAGATCAAACACAAACGTAAAGTAAAATATTTGATTTATAATATTATTAAGAACAATAATACGCATAAGCTGGATAGGTGGTGATGTCACATGTTTCTAGTAATGAGATTTGGGATTAAGAGGATGAAAAGCTGAAGTGAGAGATATTTTTTCTTGTGCAGCAGCAGGCAAAACTACAAAGCATTACTGCATTCCCACATTCCCCTTCTAGCTTTTCTGCATCACACGCACAATACATAGGAGTAAGAGTGTAAAGATTTGAGCCACAAATACAGCAGCATAGACAGTTCTATGTTTCAAAGAAAGTAAACACTAAGGACAATTACATCAAAGTGCTTACATTTTAATAATATGACTGCTGGGCTTATTGACTTAATTTCCCTGCTTAGTCTGCAGTGTTTGACAAGAACTCTCGAATGTATCAGAGTGCTCTTTGTCCTACAGCAACAAGAAGTCGAACAATAAGTTGTCATTTTTGACAGATTACTTTGCAGCTCTTATGCATGTGTGAAAACATGAAATCATTATTTTTTTTAATTTACTACTCTCACGGCATTATTTTAGAAGTCGGGTACACTGAGAGCTGGTGAAGTTAGTCCTCCAGCTGTGTGCCATTAAAGCACCGGAGCAAAGAAGGGCACAGCAGCATTATGCAATTGAGAGAGTTTAAAGAGCAGCTCAGTATCAAACGATAATGTGGAACGAACGAGGGAACGAAAATCCACAATTGATATTCTGTTTCATCTTTAGAGGAAAGTTTCCAGTTCCACACGGACGCTTTTTTATTGGTCATTCTTTTTAAATGGGACACCGACTTTTGAGACAAACAGATCTCTCCACCCCGATCCCAAAGTGAAACACTGACCCAAGAAGAAGTACGCATCTCCTAATGCGGATACCACAAGATAATGAAGCAAAGTAAAATCCAGCACTGGTGCTGCTTTCGGGCAGATGGTCCTTCTGGGAAATTCACTGAAAGCACTCACAAAAAATAATGATAAAAAACATGTCTCTGTAAGTGCAGAGACTGATTTGTCAACCTTGGGAGCAACACTGCTTTTACCTCTATTAAGTAAAACAAAACAATTGGTGCCATTTGATGTCCAAATGGAAGCGTTTTAATGTTGCGGGCCATTCGTTAGGGAGACAAACTGATGTTTGATTATTTCCACAGCAGTGGCTTTTGCAGACCGAGGAAAGAGACTCGGGTACACCAAAATGTTCTGCTATTAAAAAATCTCCAATACTTCTTTTGCATTTTACAGACAATGTTGGAGTTTATTACCGAGTTGCTCTCCTGTGATATTCAGAAATTATATAACAGCAAAACTAGAAAAGTGACAACAAAAAAGGAGCTGCAATCAGGATGCCGCGATCTAGTAGTAAGAAGTAGGACTGTTATTCCCTATGCAATACTTTGTTTTATTATTTATTATATTTGGTAGTATAGTTCTGTTTTGGGACCTGCCCGCCCTTTCATAGCTATATGTGATAAGCTTGCTTAAAGTTTAGAGTTTCTCCTTTGTGTATCCCCTTAGTGTTTCAGTGTGTGAGCACTTAGTTTGTATCGCTGTGTTTATTATATTTCCTCAGTGTTCCTGCCTTCCTGTGTTTGGGGTCAAGTCTGCGCTCCCATTCCCACGTCCAGTTATTTCCTGTTTAATTTTGTCGCTCTCTTGTCTCTCGTGTTTTGTGTTTCGCGTCTCGTTCCCTGTGATTTGTGTCCGCTGTGCTTCCACCTGTTTCTCTTCCCTACTTTAGCAGGTGTGTATTTATTGTCTGCGTCTGCCTTTGGCCTTGATTGAGTTGTCCCTATAGGTTGTGCGTTTTCTGTTTCCCTGGGAGTCCCAGCACTTTGGATTATCTGCTCCCATAAAGCGTCGCCCTGTTTCTGTGTTTTGTGAGTTGTAGCAATAAAGCTACCTTTCGAGTCTCTGTCCGTCTCCCGAGTCCTGCATTTGGGTCCACATCCTGTCTGCCACTCTGCCGTGCGCTGACAGTCAGTTAATGTAGCAGGTAACAGCAAATAGATATGATGCCCATCATCACCACCTGTAACTTTTTGCCTAGGGCCCCAACAGACTAGAATAGCCACAGGCTACGATGTACAGTATATTAGAATTGTAACAAGGTTTTGTTGGTGTAAATTAGAAAAATACTGATACAGCAGATTATAGCAAAAGTTTGCTGAATTTAACTTTTGTATTATGCAAATATGTGAATCAATTACGCCCCATTAAATGTTATTTCCTCGCAGACAGAGTGGGTTATCTGCTTGCAAAGGAAACAAGAGAGCAGGGAGAGCAGGAGCCATGCTTAATGCAGAACTTTGACAATATTTTTGTTCTTTAAAAGGGTGAATTTTTCATATTAGCATTTCGGGGACTGCTTGGATGTGAGCAAACGCAGGCAATTCAAAAGCTCAAGCACCAATTAGGGAATAAGCTTGTTGTGTGAGCTGCCTTTGATGGAATACAACTCATTGTGTGAGCCATGGGAAGATGGGGAAAAAGTGTGCACACAAGCTCAGGGACCAGCACACATGCAAGACAAGATGCAAGACCATTTTCTGAGTGAATAATATGAATAATTCCTGTGCATTACTGTTTACTTTTTGTTTCACCAATTCCATTCCATTAAAATGATCTTTTACAAAAACAATCTCTCACTTTGACTTAACAGAACAAATAAGCAGTCAAATACGAAAACCCAGAATTAGAGTGTTTGATTGTGTTTGAATGTGATTATGCGTGCAGAATTCTGTGTACACCTGAGCTGAATTGCAAAGAGATCAATTCTTGTATTTTTTATTTATTTTTGTTGAGAGAAAGATGACGAATCCAAGGTTTTACACCTTGAAAAAAAATTTTTTTTCATGCACAGCTCTCTTAAAGGTCCTGCCACGTTTTAATCAGCTTGAGGTCTGGATTCTGAATGGGCTGTTGGAACTCCTTCAGTCTCTTCTTTTTGAGCCATTCTGTTGCAGATTTTTTTTTTGGCCTTTTTTACAGCTTTATTTATTTTTATTTATTTATTTTTTGGCGGTGGAGAGAGGCAGGAGTGTGAGGAGAAATGGGGAAGACATGTGGCAGGCAGCTTACTGCACGGACCATTGACTACCTCAGCAACAGACCACTGTATGTGAGGTGCCATGACTGAGTGTCTGATGTGGTGGTCTGCAGCACGGGGGAACCCCAAGGCACAGTCCTCTCACCCTTTCTGTTCAGTCTGTACACTTCAGGCTTCAGGTACAACTCGGACCACTGCCACCTACAGATGCAATTTTGGCCAAAATATGACTCAGGCGATTATGCTATTAGGCTAACGTATTGCTAATTTGCTTCTTCTTTGATCATGAACAGCAAGATGCTGCTGTTGAGACAGGAAAAGAGACCATGACATTCATTGGCTCTTTATATAAGCTAACAGTCAGACCAGACTGTATACAAGTGAAGAAAGAACAAAGCATTTCTAATAAGTGCCACACGGGAGCAGTGGGACCAACAACCTACAAATATCTACTATGTCAGTCTAAAGACAAACAGCACTCCACTACATTCAGTATTATTAATTGCAGTTAGCTAGATCTTTCTAGGTCCTTTTGCAAGTTTGTGTACCTTCGATATTTATGTCAGTGGCAATGTTACCATGCAGGATTGAGGCCTTGAAGCCGGGTCACTGAGGGAGATCTTACTAATCGCGTAGGATCGCGTAGGTAAATGAGGTCTGATGTAGGACCAAGTCGAGTCTGGAGAATACAAACTCAAACTCTGAACGTTAAGACATGCTGGCTCCTGCCAGGCATGTCTGCTTGGTGTGTGTGTGAGTAAAAAGTAGAGGCATCCTGTTCCCCTGACTAATCAAAGGCAATATAGAAAAAGATCTGGCTTTTGTTTGTATTGTGGACAAGTACGTGGGTAGAAGTAAATCAAGAAACAGAGATAAGGGAAAATAAATGCAGCAGAATAATCTCTGAATAATCTCTGAATAAATAAATAAAATTTATCTCTGAATAAAAATCAAACCTTTGACTATTTTTCCGAGCATGTTTATGTATCGGAATAATACCACGGATGTCGATGTCCTTGCACTCCTAATCGGCCAAACTTTAATCCATCCCTGCCAAACAGCCCTACTTCCCACTAATCAGCTCTCATCATCCTATCTTCACTTGCCACCTCCTGGCAGATGGATATTAAATGTGGCAGTTAAATTAGGGCAGGCGGGGGGCTTTTAGGGCAAAGAAAATTGGCAATGATTAGTTCCGTTTAGTTTTGGTTCAGTTCAGAAGTGCTCACTGTCAGCTGAGACCAAAGGGGGATATTAAAATGGATGAGCAGCCTGGCGTGAAGACACCTGATGGACAAGATACACAGCATTTTATCACCCCAAGACCTTTTCTGCATCCTTTCAGATTTCATAGGGAATTAATATATAGAAGAGATATCCTATGTGTAGTGCATATATTATATGTAGTACGCATTGTTTTTAGGAGGAACTCTTTGCCACTAAATTCATTTTCTTTAATTTGCAGATACCCTATATATAATATTTAAATATTTTATGGATTGCCATAGAATCTGGAAGAAACATTCACATTTAACATGAAATGAATAGTAATAAGTGATTCAGCCAGCTTTAGTTTAAAAACTGATCTCAGTGTCAACCCACATTAGATGATGACTCGGCTCATACTCATATAGAGCATACTGTTTACTTTAGCCTGCCCATCTGCAAGCTGCTTTGCCACCCACCTGGTGGTAGGTTGAGCAGCTGTCCCTACCACCAGCTTTCCACGAATCTACATAGAAACGTGAAGAAGTTTCAGAACAGTGCCATACCACCTAAAATAAATGACCGAACTGGGAAATATTATTATTATTTTACTTTAAAGCAAATTTAAGAATATATCAAATATTAAGTTAACGTGGTAACATCTAGTAAAGTCTGTAAAATGGGCTAAATGTAAAATGTGTTGGGGTCCTTACTGAAAGAGTAGGGTATGACACATTACTCATTACTTTTGTTAAAAGGAACACATGAACACAAAACCTACAGCAAAAAAGAAATGGAGGTCATAATGCTGCTCATCACTACCTGTTGAAGTCCAGGCTCTGGCTGCTGGGCTGTGGTCGCCACTCACTGGGCTCTTTGGTAGCTTTTTGTTAGCATGTTTCATGTGTTTCATGTGCAGATGCATGCAAAGAGACGCTGTGCTAACAGGATTATGCAGTGGTTTTTTACACTTTACCATCTTGCCCTTTTCCTTCTCGCACGATAAAAATGAAAGTCATGTCTATATTTCCACTCCTCAGAAGTTGCAGAACTCGCCACCATTTTCAGCAGTTCATTGCAGCGTACACCACTCATCATTCTTGCTCATGTACAGGTACTCAGTTAATGCAACATTGGCTGAGGCTTGTGGCAAGCAACCACCGGAGAGCAGGGTTAATAAATAGCTCAATGGGGAGAGTTTGTTTTTAGACTCCTGCTTAGTGCAGAAAATAAACAGCACCACTTGGAATGTGGAGTGGCTGCTGCATGTGAAATGAATCCTCCTCCAGTGAGGTATTCACATACTGGACCTTTAACTTTTTGTCAAGGCACTTGGAATGCAATCAAAAATGCCATTCAAATATAATGGTGCCTTCTGTATTGTATATACTGAACAAAGACACAGTATTCACTATCACACATTTCTCATGAGCGGACACCACAGCTGTTGCCTTGCATATAAAATAATAATGATAACACAGAAAGACAACCTGGCTTGGTTATTTAGTGAGTCTCTGACATACATCGTTATTAGACTCTCCCACCCAGCTACCATGGTGGAGAGCTGGAGGAAGATTAAACCTCTTGAGTTGATAACTGCATAGTGAGTGTTTACTTATGTCTTGATGGGCTGCTTTACTGTTTTATGAATTCCAATTTGCGTGCTAAAGCCTGTCCCATGCATAGCTTAAGATGCACCATCTGAAAGTGGGCCTGCTCTCCACAATCACATCAAGAATCATAAAGGTTAGAATCGAATTAACAGGAGAATATGAGAATATGCCTGCCCCACCACTTGGGAAGTGGAGGGGTATGTGCAAACAATAAATAAACTGGTTCTTATATAGCACCTTACTACTGTACTTGAGCACATTCATTCAAGGACTTCAGTATTTTGTCCACTAAAACTTTGGCAGATCGACTGGAACAGCCAGGGCTTGAAGCACCAACCTTCCGATCAAGAGGTGACCTGCTCTCCCTCCTGAGCAACGGCAACATTCCCAACAGATGAGACCACATGACATGCAAAGCCACAGGTACAGTAGGAGCGCTCATTTTGGAAACACTGGTATGGGTCGTATTTCAGGGTCTGCACTAACGACTGATACTGTCGCTTGGATTGGAGGATTAATCTACATGTACACACAAAAGCGCACGGATAATCTTGATAATGTTAAGTGGCACAGACTATTGTATCCTTTGTATCACTATCTCTAAGCTGCTCGTGTTTGAACGGTAAGTTGTGGCTTGCAGCTGTGAGAAATGGATGTGATTCTGTCTGATATGCATGTTGCATTTTTCACTCGCACAGAAGAAAACAAGACGGCAGCGCGCTCTTCTTTGAACTTTGCCTAATGTTTTCTGCTGTTTCCACGTCTCTTTGTCTCTTCTTGCCACAGCTCCTCTGTGTGGTTCCCCTTTTCATTTTCATACCCAACAAAATGCCACAATCACACCTCTTTTTCACAACGTGTGGTAAGTGCGAGGGGGGGAAGCTGTAAACACTGTACTCTTGCTCTGCATCTCTCGGCTAAAACAAGAAAACGAATCACATTTTTCTCGCGCATTTTCTGGCACATTCTCTACATTTCCATTTCCACTATCTCTCTGATTTTTTTCCTGCCTTTTGTTCTGGCAGTCTTTAGCTCAAGCTTAAAATCTAAAAAAGTGCCTTCACCCACTTATCTGAGCATCTAAACTGCTGTCAAATTCAACCAATGCACATGAACACACACACACACACACACACACACACAGAGACACACAGAAAGCACATTAAAGTAATCCATGTTTGACTGAGTCAGATGTCTCACAAAGGAAAGTGATGACGAGAAAGAGATGAGAAAAGGTGCCTTCATATCCTCCAACTCCAACATGGTGTCTAACCAGATACTTACTCTGGATGGCATTACCTTGGCCTCCAGTAACACTGTGAGAAATCTTGGAGTCATTTTTGACCACTGTCATAGAGCGTAGTCCTTCAGTGCACATATTAAACAAATATGAAAGACTGCCTTCTTTCATCTCCGCAATCGGGCCAAAATTAGGAACATCCTGTCTCAGAGTGATGCTGAAAAACTGCATCTACAGTATTACTTACAGGGTGGACTATCGTGATTCATTATTATCAGGCTGTCCTAAAAGCTCCCTGAAAAGCCTTCATCTGATCCAAAATGCTGCAGCGAGAGTACTGACAGGGACTAGAAAGAGAGAGCACATTTCTCCCATATTGGCTTCACTTCATTGGCTCCCTGTTAGATCTAGAATAGAATTTAAAATCCTTCGTCTCACATGCAAGGCCTTGAATAATTAGGCCCCATCTTATCTTAAAGACCTCATATTGCATGTTGTCTGAATAGAGCACATTGCTCTCAGACTGCTGGATTACTTGTGGTTCCTAGGATACTTCAGAGTAGAATGGGAGGCAGAGCCTTCAGCTTTCAGGCCCCCTTTTCTGTGGAACCAGCTTCCAGTTTGTATTATGGAGACAGACACCCTCTCTGTTTTAAGATTAAGCTTAAAACTTTCCTTTTTGATCAAGCTTATAGTTGGATCAGGTGATCCTGAACCATCCCTTAGTTATGCTGCAATAGGCCTAGGCTGCTGGGGGGGTTCTCATGATGCACTGTTTCTTCTTCAGTCATCTCTCATCTCTCTCCATGAGTTCATACGCTTGTGGCCATTTATGCTGAGTTTGTTATAAATCACAAGTTCTATCAATTTAAGTTTTTTCTGAAGACAGTTGGAATATATTTAAGTTAGTTTGGAATCAATTTGGAATTACTATGATTACTTTGGGGTGGAAGCCTTTGGACCCTACCATGTATTGAGGAATTGGGAACCCACCGGTGGGGGCGTGGTGGAAGTGTTTGGTCAAATGTCCGGTGTGTCGACGGGAGGCCGTTGAATCCACTTTTAACCACTTTTAGCATTTGTAAGGTCAGATTAAGTTAATTTTCGTTACATTAAGCCATAAGTCATTTTTGTCACTTTCTGTCTATATTTTGCTGGAAATAAATCCCATTTATTTGGTCAACAATCAAGTCTGAAGTGCGTAAAATGAGAAAACCACCTGCTGCCATAATGTGCCTTTTGTCATGCCTTCCTTTTGGTCTCTTACAGTAGCACTCCCCAACTGGTCAGAGCAGATGACTGCCCCTCCCCGGGCCTGGTCCAGAGGTCTCTCTCTGTGAAAAGGGAGGTTTCTTTCCCGCTGTTGCCAAGGGCTTGCTCATAGGTCACCTGATTGTTGGGTTTTCCCTCTAATATTGTAGGATTTTTACTTTACAATATAAAGCTGTTTGACTGTGTGAAAGGACAGGCAGAAGAAAATGGAAGGATGGATGAAGTGTTTCAGACCAAAGGTTGAACTGAGGGGCTGCACCAAAGTGCACTACAGGACAAGCAAGAATTATTTGGACTCTAACAGAGCCCCAAAGTAAGAATATGGAGCCGGAAATGAGCCTAATAAATCTCCTTTAATGCGCAGTTTGGAGTTGAATGTTCAAATGGTGGTTTGCGTAAACCAACAGCGCACATTAACATTGTTGTGTTGACATTTTAGAATATTTATCCCAAGCATCGATGTGGTCTGAAAACCAATCTTTGATACCAGCTGAGGCTTAATAGGCTTGACTAAACTGTAGACACAGACCAAATGCACGATGGCAGACTCACTGCGCAGTCATGTATTAGTGTTTGTGTTTATTTGTGGGTTTGTGTTTTTGTATGTGTGTGACTACGAAGCTGGAGATTTGAGGCCGCTTTGACCCATGCTGTACTAGGCGGGATGACTCATCTCTATAGTACACAACAGATGGAGCTCAGAGCTATTCAGATTCATATAATTCCTTTCCATCCACCACTTCCTCCTACGCTCTCTGGTGAGATATCATTCTTGTTCATCTGTGACTAACTGACTCAAGTCAGTGGTCTTGTTTGCAAAAATATACTTTTAAGTGTATAAATGTTTATGGCTACGAGACAGAAGACAGGAAAGAGAGACGTAAGAAGACAAAGAGATGAAGAGATATTTAAACATGTAATCTTCAGACGTTGTTTGGATGAATATAGTTCAGAATTTTGGATTGAAAGCCTTAATTTCCTGGCTCTCGCGGGCCCACAAATCCTTTCCATTATATCTCCTTTCATCAGATCTCTTTGTGGAAGGGTGACTCATTAAATCACCATTCATCTTTGTGATCAAAGTGCTGTGATTTTAGCTCCTGACTCCATCAACCTCATTTTTAACAGACGCTTTTAAACTAAATGTCTGGCTTGACACCTCTGCGGTTCCTGCATTTCCCAGCCTGAACTCATCTCTCCTCCATCCTGTGTGGATTAATACCGCTTACTGTGACTCTACTAACTTCAGAAACTGAGAAGTACTAGCTTTCAGCCACTAGATGATGCAAGTGGATCACTCGCTTGGCAGCAACTTCTGGAAACGGGAGACACCAACAAACATGCTCCACTGTTCAGCAGGACAAAAAGAGGGCAAATCATGCCCAACCTTTTAACTGCGCCTGACCAGATGAACATTACATGGTCAAGGAACGTAGCCATGAGCTCCTGCCGATCTGAGGATGCTGGAAATTAAAGCTGGCAGCAGCTTAGTAAATGGAAAAGCTGTGAGATGGGGAAAAATGCATTAAACATGGGGCAGTTTTAGAGGGATCATGCCTATTGTATGTAGAAAAATGATAAACAGAATTAGAGGCAGCCGCTGAACGAGACACAGATAAACAATACAGTTGGTGTGCTCTGTGTTGGTCTGTGCGATACGTTCTAAACTCCGAACCTGTGAAGTGGAATACATCAGAGCGCTTAACCAAATCTGTGTGACAGACAAATCTTCTCTGATGTGCATATGCGCATGCACACACAGGTGCCTGCATGCAGCTTGTACCTGATAATTCACGGTATCAGGGCGACGCTCCGCCAGCATCCAGCTAAAGCGAATCGCAAATAAAAAAAAAATGTGGAAGGTTTCCTCGGCTGCAGAGCCACGCTGAGAGAGAGATCCAGCGTGATTGTTTCTGCATGGAGGATATGAGCAAAAAGGGGCGGCAAAGGGAAGACGTTTGTTTGCCAGTGTGTTTGCCAGAAAAGGGACGGATGAGTGCAAACAGTGTGAATTTGGAGGATGAATAAGTGATACGTTGGAATGACTGACACAAACAGAGATGCGAGTGTGAGCAGCGTGGGTGAGCGTGCCTTATCGTGCTCTGCTGTACAACAACACTTGAACTTCCATGTGAATTCATGTTGGCAGAACAATCACCCACTTCACACAAAATCAACTCAAAAACTTCCTGCAAGCTTAATACATTATATTGTATGATGTTTTACATCTGCACACACATATTGTGTAGCCAAGACTTTCGCCTTCAAATTCAGAAATTGACTCCATGCTAACTGGCTCACCTACACCTCAGAGTGCAAACTACTTTTTCTTGTTGCATCTCAAAAATCATTCATTTACTGTGAGAAGAGCCCATTAACCCTGAATTCATCACTACTCACATTAAAGTCTCGGCAATAGGGAAGGATTGAAGCTGAAGAAACAGTTTAGTCATTTCTTCGATATTCTACCTGTGATAATTTACTTGGATACACAAACAGCAGCTATAATAATCCAGCACTCTGCATATTGTAACTTTCTTATTATTATTCAAAAACCAGCAGGAATTCATATAGAGTTTTTATTTAACCCAATAGGCTGTAAATGCATTTGTTCAGAATGTAAAAAATATAAACACAGAAAAGCGTTTGTGTTCAGCTCACTAAAACAAATATTCCACTCCTGCAGTATGACATTTTGTGTTTCTCTGTTGAGTGTTTTCATCAGATTTGCTCACAATGAGGCACTCGGCATTTTTCAGAGGCTTTAAGAGTGAACGAAGCTGATGCACACTGCACACCGTCAGGATGTCCAGTGTGTTTGCTGCAGGTCTAATACGCTAAAGGATCTTCTGAGCTCAGTGGGGCGCATCCTGAGCTGGTAGAGGTACTCTTAAAGAGAGGAATGATCCAGTTTCACTGTTCTGGGCTGTGCTGCGCACACACACACACACAAACTCAACTGTAAACCCTGACATAGGGAAAAATACTAAAAACATTTTTTTTAAATCATCACATCAGTTTCTCAGTATGGGAACAAACACGAGCACTTCTTTTTCTGCCAGGGTAAGGGTCATGTGACTGATGGCTGTGCATGGTTAAAGCTGCCGTCACTGGAATCTAATTAACCTTTTGTAACAAAGTTTTCAGGATCTTAAATTTCAGTTTCTCCCCTTTGCTTTGGCCCAATTCTTGAAAGAAAGTTTTCAAAACAGTATGAAATCCATCAAAACTACCATGCACATTTCTCATTGTTTATTTTCAAATGTTCTTGGACATTTAATTAAATGACTACGTACAGTTGTCTACAGTTGTGCATGCCTCTGTGAGCACAAGAGATAATATTTATACCAGTTTAACGGTTTAGCCGTCCAAAATATGCTCACATTATTTCACAGTGTCGGTCTTGCACAGGCACTACAGTCCATCTAACTGTAAAAATACACCTAGCTTAAAAGTCAGGTGCAAAACATATTTTTAGAACATGAGCAGAGCGGCGCTGCAACAATTTGTGTACACGAAGAAGCTGCTCAGCTAAACGCTTTCAGGTATAAGAGCAAGGACAGTGAGGCAGTGCAGAAACACAAAGAGGACAGAATGAAGAAAGAATTGACGTTGCATTATGAGTGGCGTCTATGAGAATCTGCAGCCACACAGAGCGAGATGTTCTCCAGTACTTTGCAGTGCTGTTTTGTTACCGTAGTGATTCTGAACAGTGTTTGTTGGTACTGTCTATATATTTTGTTGCTCTAACTGCAGTTCACAATGTAATTGAAATATTGGGAAAAATACTTTTCCTTTTCAAATTGCACACAAATAAAATGAAATAAAATGAAAAAACTATTGACTGTGATACACAATATGAGTTATCCTCAGAGCCTGGCACAGAAGATGTTTAGTGTCAGTGGTAAAATGTAGGGCAAGACACAAGGTGAGAGATGCATTCCTAAAACCTGCTGGAAGCCTGAAAGAAATATTCTGCACAAAAACATCAGCTTGGATTACAAAATGTCAAAGAAATGGTGGCAACGACTTATTGACATTTCATATTATTGCAGGGTCTTTACCTTACAATATAAAGCGCCTTGAGGCGCTGTCATTTGCTGCTATATAAATAAAACTGAATTGAACTAAACTGCATTGAATTGAATTCACTGGTGCAAAAACTTTATTTTGACATTGTGTTCTGGCTGAGTTGCAGTACAGCCTTTCGTGGGGTAATTACAGTGACCGGTGTTGGAAATAAATCTACAAAGCTGAGAACTTCAAAAACGGGTAACACTTTATAATAACCACACACTATTAAGCACGGCTCAGGTAACTGCAAAAACAGATCCTCAGTTCACCTCCACATCCCTAATTACTCCCTTGTATTCTGGCTGCGTGACTTTGGTTCCACTCGCTACAATTTTCTATATGAAAATTCTGCATCTGTGTCAACATCAAAAGACAAAATGCATCATTAAATGTATTTATGATTATGGCTTTTCAGACAGACATGAATTGGAAATGACCCTCAGATCTTGGGCTTTTATTCACACATTGTAAAGGAAGGCATGAAAATGCTCAGTGATTCCGTCATTATCGAAAAAGCGGCGTCCTATTTTCTGCGCTGACTTTTGGATTCTACCTGGTGGAAGACGCGAACAAAAAGAAAGTGATATTTTTCCCACCACCTGCACTTACATCTACTTTAATACTATGCAAAAAACTAAATAGAAATGCTCAAAGGTCAGGAAAATACATCACCAATACAGTTTTTGCTTTTAAAAGAAATGCTGGCATATCAAGTCGTGTAAAGACAGATCTAAAGAATATTTCAAATAAAAATGAGACTGAACCATTTTGGCATGCATGAGTAAAAAAAAAAAAAAAAACACCTATACACAGCAAAGATAAATGAAAAAAAAAAATGTAAAA
>VUQK01044351.1:2327-18609 GCA_015106715.1 Bujurquina vittata
TCTCCGCTTTGGACCCCCCCCCCTCCACAAACCCCCCCCACCCTCGTGGGGGGGGTGTGGGGGGGGGGGGGGGGGGGGGGGGGGGGGGGGGGCGCTGCTATACACACACTCCGGTGGGAGGAGTCAAGCCTCTCGCAGCTCTGAGTTTGTCAGTTTCCTAAATATAGCGCACGGGGTCCGTCTGTGTGTTTCAGCCGGAGACGCTTTGATAAAAAGCCCGTATCCACAGACGCACCGGGAGGCCAGCGGGTAAGTGCCGCAAACACGTCCGTCTGTGTGTGTCTGTGTACGGTGTGCCGGGAGGGAGGGGACCCGCCACCCTGCTGCCATACTCTTTCACTCTTTGCATTTGTTCCCAAACAGCCTCAGATGTCGATGAATCTCCATCTAGGCTCCATTTGCTAACAGTTTGTGTTGTTGTAATTTGGCATCTCAGTGCGCGGAGCTGCTGCGCTTGTTGTGGCACTGCATCGAACTTTTATTAGCCCTGATCCTCTGTGAGAAAACCGCGTCCCCATCCGCGCACATTATGGTTCACGGAATTATATTCGTTTAAAGTCATTTAAGCAGCATAGCCGGGAGCGTAAAGCAAATAAAAATGCTCAAAGCAGCAGCACTGCTTCCGCTGTCACATTTCAGTCGATCAATAATCACAGCGGAGGACAACAAACTGAAATAGGTGATAAAACACGTTTAAAAAGTGGTTTTGACTCTTTGAAGTTGACACATTAAGCTTAAGCGTTTTACCAAGTGTGGAAGCGCCGTTTACGCACATGTTCAGGTTGAGCCTCCATCATGACAGATTTGAGAAGCTGCGTTTCCAGTCAATAACAAGACATTAAGTTGCTTATTAGGGTTATGATTTACTTTGAGAACCGCTGCGCATTACCGAGGGGGCGGGGTGCTGCCCGCTGGCAGGCTTCCAAAATCTGGCGAATCAGGAGAAAGTGGAGTTCAGAAAGCTTAAAATCTGAAGCTACTTTTGCCCTTTTTAGGCAGTCGCTCGACTAACAGCCAGCGCAAAATGCAATGGGAATTAAAAAGGAATTTTTGGAACTTTGAATCCTGCAAAGCTGGACAATGTAGTGCCTTTTAATAAAGAATATATAACTAGACATGGACATATGTTACTATTAAAATAGAGTAAAAATAGAAAAGACTTTAAAATCAGAAACAGTTATACTGAAGAAAATAACCATGTTTTTATCATTTCAAGTCTAATGTGGCAAATGAAGCAACAATAAGGTTTCGAAAATCAAATAAATTCAATTCAATTGTTTCAAAATGAGTCTGCTGTTGTGTTCGGGAGTTTAAAACAGAGAAGGTATGAAATACAAGTTCCTCTCCTCTCAGCATGCAGCTTTGAGTTATGGGAAAGCTTTTCAAATGTGAAACGTCCCCAGAATAAACCGTTACGAGAGTACACCCGTTTGTTTCCTTTGCTCTGCTGTTTGAGCTTTTTTTTTTTTTTTTTTTTTTTGTTTTTTGTTTTTTTTTTTTTAGCTTTTTTGAGTTTTTTTTTAGTTTTATTGAGTTTTTCCAGTGCAGTTCCCTGAGTTGCCACTAGGAGTGAAAAAAGCAGTAAGAGTGGTGGGTCATATGTAACTCGTATGTAATCAGTATCTATAAAAGTAATGGATACTTAATCCAGGAACAATTAGACATGGAATCTTTAAAATATAATTCTATACTCAGTTCATTCTGTTCTATTTCTCAGCCTGTTTGCTCAGGTTTTTCACATTTGCACAGAGTTTGGCCCTTTTGAGTGCTGAGAAAAGACCGAATGACAAAGCTCAGTGCTCAGCGGTGTTTGCTGTATTTATGGCTGCTTTTCTCTGTTAATTAATAAAAGTCAGCGATAAACATCGACAAACTCATGGAACATTTTTAGCCTCGATCTGTCATAAAGTTGTATTTAAAGGACGTGAAAATAGTTTGATTTGATAACCTAAACTTAAAGTGTGGAAATGATTTTAGTTCAGTTCTAGCTGCTTGGAGAAGGATTTTGGTATTGATTGTGAAAGGCCCTTAGTCTGATTGTTAAGGGTGGCCTTGCTGGGTTAATAATTTCTTCAACAGTCTGTGGAGCCATAAGGAGTGGCGTGCGGCGTGCCATCATTTAATTACTAAACTAGTAATACAGCATTTTTGCTTTGATAAACATGAACCGGGGAAAACCAGAGACACGATACAATGTCTCGGGGAAAACCCTAAAAGCTTTTTTTTGCTTACAAGAGACCAATGCACAGATCAGAGGCTGGCACATTTTACACATCTTATGGGAAGGTAGTTTGTTAATGGAGGGAAATTAGTGGCTCTGTAGTTCAGGCATTCATCCTTGTCCCTGCTGCCTCATCCCTGCTCTTTGTTTTCATATTTCATTAGCAGGGTGAGCAGCGTGTAACATCAGCTTCAATTATCCTCCCTGTCAGCAGACCGGCAGGGCCTGTCTGCTGGCTTTAGTGATTACAGGCTTCAGGGGACAGGTAATCAGGTCATGGTTACACTGTCACCCTGTCAGACTGCTGAGACCACAGGGAGCAAACGGGATGAAAGAACTCTACCATCTTCAGTCAGTTAAGGATAGATATCCATAGTGTCCATAGCCTAGATACTGTCTAGTCTCATCACATAATGTGTATACAGTGCTTTATACATATATGTATGTACTGTATGTATGTATGCATGTTCTTCCCAGCTAACATGGGTGAAGCCCTCTCCCTGGTTAAAAACTGCTCACAGAAAGATGCCAAAAACGGAGCCATGGACAAACGAGTGCCTGCGTTGTTTCCGTGTAAAACAGAGGTTGAGTCAGACCGTCTTACAAAGTTAGAAATATCAAGAATTTGTTTACTGAGAAGAAGGAACTAAATGCATTTGTCTCCTTTTTCCATGACCATGAGAAAAGACCGCCAACTGATGGATCTTCAGCTTCAAAATGTTTCCAGAGTTCTGTTAGAGTTTAGCTTTTAAGACGCACTTGCTAAGCACCAAATGGCAGCTGCAGTTGGAGTTTCCTAAAACGTGAATCCAAGTAAAGACTAATGTGTAATATTAGCCATATGAACTTAAATCTGCTTCTTCTGCTGTGGCAAAATAGTGTTGTGCACAGGTTCAGGGTTATTAGCAATTATCCAAGATTTAAGGTCACACTGTTTATTGGGACTTTAATGGGAGGAGTTGTATTCTTATAAATAAATCATGTGTTATGATGGTTTCAGTGTGAACTGGTGTGCCCAGTTGTGTTGCGCAGCGGTTCTGTGCACACGATGATCTGATTATTGTAAATCTGATTAAAATACATGTTTCTAGTGCTTACGTTTAAAGAATGTAATATCCCTTGATACTTAGGTCAGCCCATTTAGAGAACATGGGACCCCGTAGCCGGTGGGCTGCTTCTAAAAGCCATTAAAAAGACCATGAACATGTGGATATCATAGCAGAAATTACAGACGTTATTACACTGCCTGCCAAAGTAAAACTGGGAAGCCTCCAAAAAATGGCTAAATGTTTTACAGAGAATGATGCAAGCGTTGGTATTGAAGATGTTACGAGGGTGTCTCCAGGATGCTGGACTACCAGAAATCCTTAAGTTATTCATTTTTGTCACAAGATCGATGCTTCTTTAAATTTACGTCTGATGAGTAACGTATTATTTAGTCATCCTTCAGTATTTGCATTCAGCCTGTGCGTTTTGTCCGGTTTTGTCCCAGATTTAACTGGTTTTACACTCATCACCGCTCAGCAATGCAGTCAGCCAGCCACGGTAGATATGTGGCCGCTGATATGAATATGTAGATTTTCCCAGACATTTCCCAGAGAACAAATTAACTTATTAGACTATGTGGTGGTTTCAGAAATCTGGGGGTGAAGGAAGCTTCCTAAATGCAGTTACATTTAAACTGTATATACTGTAAGTGCGTGCAGCTGCAGTCAGGGGGACTCTAGCTTTACAACTACCGCGATGCTGCTGCCGTGGTGGTATTTGCTAGCCTTGCATCGTTATACAAATGTGCAAATGTAATCAGGTCAGTTTTGATTTCTAAGACACGTTATCATCGGGCAACTGGATAGCTACAAATAATCAGAGCAACAAATGTGATGGAGCGCTACTATCAGACCCAAACAGCTGGCTCAATGCAAACCAGGCTGGGTGGAAATCTTTTTCACCAGGGTGGAGCAAAGGAGCCACGAGTCTCCACTTTGATGTTATTTCCAGGCTAGGTGTTGGCTGGACTTGCTCATTGTCCAGTATTCAGTGTGACTCATCAGGCCGTGCTCTGTTTTAGCTTTTCTTTCTTAGCTGAAGGTCAACTTTTAATTTTAATTTATACCAAGCCCCTTTTCTTATTCTATTAGATTAAAACAACTAAGAATTGGAGAACTGCGCATCAGTTTTGTAACGCATGTACGAACCATTATGAACGATACGCTGGATAAGTGCCGAATCAACATAAAATAAAAACAGCGATTTCTTCCAAAAAGTGGGAAAATGTCTCCATTTTGACATATACATGAAGATGCGGCTATAAAACCTGTTAGCAATAATCCCTGAGCCACTCTTGTCAGTTAGCTTCCTTTGTGTGGCTGCACCAAGTCCATGTGCTCCGAGTGGCATTTCCTTCCCCTCCTAGTTTCTCTAATGATAGAATATTTGGGGCCTTGTGGTGAACAGAAATAGCAACACTTCAGAGGGACAGGCTTCTCTTTTTGCACCACATGTTGCAGAGACAGAGGCTGCACTGTGTGCCTTTATTTATTTATTCCTATTGAGTGTATTTTGAGTTCTCCGTGACCGACCGACTGACTGACAATTACACGGCCTGCTTTAGAGAAGCCCAGCTAACACAGTTAGCTCCAATGTGGGCGAATGCATTTCTTACCCGCCTCGATTAGCTTGAAACGATGTTCTCGCCGCAGGAGCTTGACGTGTGCTTGCTACCTGTCTGTGCTGATGTCAGTGATGTGACTGTGGCTTGTTTTAGCTCTTGGTACTGCACTCTTTCTTACAGCCTACATGGGCCACACTTAATTCATCGGCAGTGTGATTCTTCACAGCACATATATGTTACAAAAAAATGGTTTCATCGCCCTCAGCAGAACGACGTCATTCATTACAGAGGGGTTCTATGCAAACATGCATGCGTCTGTGAGAGTTATGACCCATTTCAGCAGCATAGCACTTTTTCCTATTACACTGGGGGTCATTTTAAGGTTCAGTACTTTGCCCAAAGACACTTCAGCGTACAAACTGCTGGAACTAAGGAACCATCGACTCACTGAGTCACATTGACGCTCAAACAGAATCGGTTACTAGCTTTGCTCTAGAGGTTTATTGACACCTGTAGAGTGAATTAGAGTTTGTATTGAGTGCAGCTTGGGCTCCAGCAGCAGCCACAGCTGACCATCAGAATCAGTCTCAGTGAGACGTACGTTGGCACCACACACAAAGATAAGGCAATGCCAAACTGCTCTGCTTAAACTCTTGTCACTCAGTCAGTGGACTTTGAGCTTTCTCCTGCTCCAAAGCGTATTTTAGAGTCCTCTCCAAAGCAACCATCCATTGAGCTCTTCATGTCTCTCGTTCTACTGTAAAGTTCATGAAAAACCTGACGCCTGTCTTTCTGAATCTCGTGGCTGTGCCACCTCCTCTGTATCAGTGCCCCAAATTAGAGGTCAAAGAGCAGTTCCTTCTGCTTTCACCCGTCATGCCAAACACTTGCAGTTTATGTCTGACACCTTCTCATTAAATCAGTGAGTGCATTCTGGCCGTTCTTGTAGTGTCGTTATAAGTTTTATTGATCCACCACCTGGCTGATTTAGCCATCGGAGGGCGGTGTCACATATTTTGAAGTTAAGGTTGTTGCTAAGACTGGTTATGATTATGAAGATGTATTTGGACTTGGATGGATGGAGTTTGAAATGGTGATCTCAAATGAACTACATAGAACAGGGCTTCTGACCGGTGAGCACATTAAAATGCTCATTTGATTGTGCAACTTTGGTCTTGATTCAAATTACTTGCAGACACGTCTGAAGGGTCAGGGGAAATATAAGATGTTTTATATATGGAAGTAATATTGAAATCCTCTTTATTGTGTTGAGCAATGCTTTCTAGCAGTGAAAGCTTTGAGTGATCTCCTCTCTCTTCAACTCCACCCTGCTCCACTCCTCTTGCTGTGGTTTTTGGAAGAGCTCCTAATCTATTGGACTGGAGAACTCTTCCTGCGGGGTCACCCCAGTAATCGGGTTTGAGCCAGCTCTTCCTGGCCAGCCAAACCTCTGGCTGCCTGCCGTCTGGCCACTGGGCCACACACCCGCACGTTTGATGCTAAAAATGCTGCGGAGGAGCAAAAGAAATTACGCTCAATAAATATAGAAGTCAAATAAAACAATTTCCAAATATTAGCCTTGCAATTTTACTTTCCTGCAATCGTATAAGTCCGCCTTTGTCGCTCTCAGTAAATAGATTTCCCGCAGCGCTGCCAGGTTAAACAGTAATGTTCAATCAATAGCAGCATGGCTGGGCTTAATTAAACTCACTGTTGATTTGCAGGGACAAGAGCCAGACCAGAGAGTGGTTTGGGCCTGCTCAGTGTCCTGACACCGTTCTAGGTGGTGCCAACACTTGATTAATGTTGGCTGTACACGAAGACGCTGTCACTCCATGCTGAGTTGAAGACTAGGTTATAGCAGCAGCTTCCACACACTGTTCCAGAGGAGGGAGTGTGTTTTCCTACTCGCATGTGTAGGGCCACATTTTCCGTACTGTGCCACGGCACGCTGCATTGTGCCGTGTTACAGCGATGTTGTGCATTTGTGCCGCAGCCTCACAGCAGTGGGCAGCTGGCCGAAGCTGTTACCATTTATGCATTCAGATATGAGCCTAACTCATTCATCGCTTTCACCCACACTAGTGTTTTTGTAAAGTTGCTGCTGATATACCAGCAGACCGAAACATTTGTGCTCTTCCTGCTTTGGTGTTTTACACCAGCAGGGGTTTTTTTTTTTTTTTTTTTTTGAAATTTAAGGGGCTTTGGTGCAGTTAGCAAATTACTTCAGATAAACTGAATTACCATTTTTCTCAGGGTGCCATCATTCAAATACTGTTGCTCTGAAAATCAGGCCGCTTACAACACAATACTGCAATACCAGCCAGTATTCAGCATAAACTTATAAACTTGTCCTGCAGGTCTAGGCTGTCCGAGCATTGATTGACAAGCTAAAATGATTATTCAAATCACCCACTTCTTACCCTTCTGTTCAACAGGAGACCGTTTTCTCACTCTTGTGAGACTGCGACAGTTTGAATGTATGTGGAAGGACTCTGCTTGTCCAGTACACATGCTAACTTAAAAAAAGTTTACAGTTTAGCTCGGTAATTTCAAAGAGACGGCGATGCTAATGGTGATGTGTGCGTGCGTGTGTGTGTGCGTGTGTGTGTGCGTGGGTTTCGGGCAGGGGGATAGGAGATTGCCTGGAGGAGCCTCAGCACGGAGGCCTCAGATCTTCTTGCCATTGCTTCACAACATAAAAAGGAAGTTATTACTTTGCTGAAAGCGCAGAATTTCAATGAGAGCAGAAACAAACAAAATCTTAAAGAATTCATTATAATATCATTTAACAGATCAAAAGATTGGGCTGAGGCTACAAGTACTTCTCAGTTTTGGAGTTTTGTGGTTCTGCAAACATTCGCTTTGAGGAGTGCTGACCTCATAAATGCATGCAGTGTTTCATGGTGTGCTGCTCGCAAACTTTCCCAACGTGTCCCTTTCGGGAACTTTACACTCATGTTCACTTCCCCACAGCCCACTCCAGAGCCCAGGGAGGAGAAGGGGATGAACAGGACACTTGGATAGGCTGCCTCTCAGTCAAGACTGAACAAGAAACTCAGTCGCATGTCTCATGATATTCATCTCAGTGCTCAAATGCTGTTTATGTCACCTGGAATTAATCATCCATTCACAGGAAATAATTTATAACTTTACTGGATGATTGGACGGTGTGTTACATTCAAATTCTTTTGATATCATATTTTAGCAGTGTGTCATAACATGGAAAGGGGGGGGGGTTAAATTTACAGTGCAGAAAAGTAAATTTGAATGGATCCATTTTATCTCAAAACAATGAACACAAAACAAAGTTATTTCAGCTTGTTTCTTTTGTTAGCCGTCCATGTAAGGTGTCACTATTAAATACCCATGAGCCTCTGCTTTTGCCATCAAAAGAGAAAATATCAGTTTGAGGCAAAAAACTTGGAGAGAATTTAACTGACTTAAATTGTTTTTATCTCTTCAGTTAAAACATTCAGAGTCAGTGGGACTGGTTCTTCTTGTATGAACTTGGGATTCCCCAGTTTCTCACCATCAGCTGCTGCCAGCACTCCAGTGACGGAGGTCAGCTGCTAGATATGGGGAATCCCCACTTTCTCCATTTCAGTCAACAACGGTCAAGTAGGCACAGCCAATAACGCAGCCCAATATGATCACATGAGTAGGGTAAGCCAATCAGGCATGAGAAAGAGGCTGCATCTCATTAGCATATATTATCATAGCATTAACAGCCTCAAATCCTCCATGCTGTTTATTACCTACTTCAGATAAATACAGCCAAAGTGTACAAAAGGTACCAAAGATCCAGGAATATGAGCATCATGTTGCACATGTTTGAAGGGGAAAGAACACATATCGTCAGCCTGATAGCATAATTGCCTAAGTCATATTTTGGCATATTTTGAGATACCTACCTAATTCTACTCTGCTAACAGTGTAGACTCATTTAGATAGATATCTCAATTTTGGCCAAAATATGACTTAGTCAATTATGCCATTAGGCTAACGATATGTCAAATTTCATGGCTCAACTCCTTGTAGTTTTGGGGTCTAGAAAAGGCAAAACCTCACAGATGGTATGACGCCGTATCATCCCGCTTTATTTTATAAAAACGTCGCTTGTATTTCTGATCTGATGACGACGATCAGATCAACCTATAAATGAACCCTAACAGCAAACTTTGGTGTGCTTCTTGTTGCTTCCTGTCCAGAAGTGTGCTGCATAAAGTGACTGTTACTGTTTTACAGCCAAAAGTGATCAATAGATCCAAATTAAACACTCAGCACCCCCATGGTCCTGAGGCTGCAGGACACACACACACACACACACACTGTGTATTTTATTCACTTTTTTTTTTTGCATCACTTCAGCAGTAGTTGAATGAGTGACTGTTTGTCTGGCTAGTTGGTTAGCTCTGATTGAGACCGTAAGACTGGAGTTCTTTATTTTTATGTATTAATTTCTGCGAGCAAATGTGCTTTTTTATTTTCATCCGCTCTCCATGACCCACGAGGATTTGTAGATAATGGTGTCTCAGCCAGGAGTGTTTGAACGGCAGATACTAAGAGGGCTTTAAAGGTGCCTCAGCAGTAGTGGTAGTGTTTCCGTGTGTGGAGGCTTGGGGATCCTCCACATCGAACTGTGTTTCAGAATGCAGTTTGTAAATGCTATTGGCCGAGCAGACCTGCAGCCTGTTTTTCTTGTTATAAATTTTACACTGTGCGTCTTGCACGATTACAATTTGGAAACACAGCCGACACATAAGCAACATAATGACACTTAAACACAGCCCGGGCTCACCTCAGACCCTCAACTGACAGCCTTTTAAGAAAACACGAACATGGCAGACAGAAAAAAGAATGTGTCAGGATTCAAACTTAATTTGGAGACCAATTAGCTTTTTTTTTTTTTTTTTTAATGAAATGAATGGAGCGTATGGAAGTGCAGCTATATTTTACAAGGCAGCTTGTGTTTCAATCTGTGTTGCAGGCATGACATCAGTGTCTCTGTGTTGAGACAGGAAAATCTTAGCCCACTGCCACTACCATAAAAGCAACACAATAATGAAATGACATCACAGTGGGCCAGTAATTAAATGAGCAGACTCTGCTGTCTTGGAGTTTTACAAGGCTGGGAGATTGAGAGTAAGATTGTGGTGTGCAGGAGAATGGGGTGCCAAGGAAGCCTCCAAGCTATGGGCTTTTTTTAAATGTATAATTCACAAATATATTATCATTGCATTATTCTTGATGCATGCTGACATAACCTTTGTGTACTCTCTTCTCCTTAAAGTGAATGAGACTCAGCAGAGTAACACAGCCCCTCCATTTGCTAACTGGGGAGTCTGACAGTTTAAGCCATCTAATCTGCCTGGCCGTCAGCCTGGCTTTAAATGGCCACGCTGCTGCAGGATGGAGATGAGTTTAATTATTACATTTTAAGCAAAAACCCATTAGCTTAGTGACCTGCAAAACAGCACAGGCCAGCGTCAAGTCTCAGGCGGCCTGATACCAGAGGCTAGCTTGTGTGACTGCGGGTGATGAATGAATCAGAGTGCGTGCTCCTGCCATGCCTGGCAGCCGACAACAGCATCATTTGCTTTCCTTTCTCCTGACTTGCTCTGGAAGACGTCTTCCTGTCTCAGTAAGCCGCAGAGGAAAGAAAGGCTAAAGCGGAACATTTAGGAGACTTTGACTTCGCTGAACGTCGGGTTTTGTCATTGGGCACGCTTACAAGGAATCATATTTGCAGCTGTTGTTGCTGTTAGTAATATGCAAATTAACATGCTTATTCAAAAACTGTGCATTGTGCCAGAGCATCATTTGCATGAGAAAATGTTAATTCAGTCGCTGCTTCTTTCGAGTAATGGCAACTCCATAATATTTTAACATAAATTTTCATTCACTTTCTTTACATCAAAGACGTCTGGGCTTGTGTAGAGACTGGTAATATAAAAAGGGACGTCTTAAACACTTCAGCCAGTAAACAGGCCTGATCTGGGTCCTGCTCCCTCGGGTCCACCACATGGAATGTTTACCATGCTTATGTTCCCTAAGAACTTTATAAAAACTTCATTTAGAAGAACTTCAAAGAATGTCCAGGCTGGCCTGCAGAGAGAATCTTCTATCAGCCCACCTTATTGTATGCCTTGAGCAAAAGAGCCTCTGTTTTCCTGCGGATGAATACCATGCAAATAAGCTAGAAGCTAGACGGAAGAAGGCCGACGCCGAGCAAAACGTGAAGGAGAGCAAGAAGATGAGCGAAGCTGCAGGGAAGGCAAAGATACAAATAAGCAAGCAGACTCTATCATCAGTTTAGCAACTCTTTCATCTTCCAGCACGTCACCAAAGATCTGCACTGACTGCAAGGATCGGCTCCATAATCTGCTGGAAGACAGTGGTTGCTTTATTCAGCTGATAGCAGAAGATCGGGGTGTGTGTGCTGGGTAGCAACAGCTTGAAGCCTCATTGATTCAGTGTTGGAGTGACTGGAGGAGGGGTCACGCTGGGGTCAACACAATTAGCGATGGACCCGTTCTCTTTAATGAGGAGAAGGGATGAAAGGGCTGCCAATTACTCTGCTGTTAAGGAAGAACGTGATTGAGCTTCTGCAGCTCTAGCTTCTGTTTATTCTTTACATAAGGGAGCGGTAAAGGGGGGCATCGATGTGCTCAGAGTCAGAAGTGCCCACTGAGTGAGGTCAGCAGTCCGGTGTTAAACGGGGCCCCATCATGTCTTTGCCAAGGGTGCACGCTGAAAGAGGAAGTGCATGGTACTAAATATACTCCAATACGGCTTTTGGACGTGTGCAATCACAGGTGCTTTGACCGCGCTGTGCAAAACGTCTTCCGTAGCAAAGGCTGCTTCGGAGTGAAGAAAAAGGAGACTTCTTTCTTCTCAGCTGACTTCCACCTGAAACAGTCTGACAACCTCTACAAAGCTAAACTTTGGACACGCCTTCATTCAGAGAGAGCGTCCCCGTCTCCCAGGAAAAAAAAGGGCACATCTGTTGTGGATTTTCAGCTTTTTTTTCTGGAGTGCAGTAAACAGAGAAGTACACATTCCTTCATTGATTCAGTGTTTATTTACTGCATGAAAACGACACTGTGTGATCTCCACCTTTCGCCTCTATTGATGTCTAAGAACACGGGTTGATTTTGTTCATCAGAATGGATCAGGTGTTGCTATTTATATTATATATTACAAATATGAATCTATAGCCTGGAGATTAGCTCATAACCCATGAGTTAGCCGTGCCTAGAACAGGAAGCAAAGGGAACTGCTATCATGTCTCCGCCCCCAAAACCAGCCCACCAGCAGCCAAGTAACTAATTTGATCTTGTTTGTGTAATCTGTACTAAACCCCCACCCCTGCAAAAATGCCATGTGGTTCGGTGTGGGTGTAGCTGTGTTTTGCTACATATACACTGCTTTATGTATGTCTGGGCAGTGATGACTTTGGTCAATGCTGAGATCATGTGAGTTTGGGAGTTTAGGAATCATAAAGGCAAAAGGAGAGCGCCAGTGACACGGCACTAATAGTTAGGTGTGATTATCTGGTTTTCAATGATCACACGTGGACTGCAGCCGTGAACTTGTCAACACAGCTGGACATGGCGTGGCCTTTAACCGGCCAGCGCTCGCGTACAGAGTCCATGTGATGTCTGATGGATGTGAGAACATAGCCAGTAAATCCAAATCAGATGAGTGGAACATCACATTTCCTGCCTCTTGCAGGCTCCACCCAGATAGCACCCTCATCTAAACCAAAATGAGTAACTTCAGTAGTAAGGCCACTGGGGTGGACTGCTGGCTACTGTGTGCTAAACGTGGGAGAGGGGAAAGCTGGACAATCATACGGTTTTATTTTCCTGACATTGGCCCTTTGGACGAGTGGAAAACAGCTGTAAGCATACTGGCAGGTATTGTGCACTGTGGCCTTTTGTCTGGTGTGTATATTTAAAAAAAAAAAAAAGAATTTTAATCTAGATACAGTAAGTTAAATATCAGTCATAAAGCTTAGCATAAAAATGATTAGATCTATTTGACCTTTTGGCTCGTCTGTTGGAGACGTATTTTGCTTTTGCCCTCAGTTGAAGTGAGTTCGAATCGAGCGGTTTGTGTGGGTTGCGGTGGTTTGAAGGGTGATTTACCCAATTCTCCCTCCTTGCCAGACAAACTGATCATGAAACAGGAAGTACTGTAGTTGACAGAGCTAACAGGAAGCTGGCAGCATGCAGGGGTTTTACTTCACACTATTTCAGCTATGCCTGGGCCTCGCTGTCATCACTCTGGTAATAAATACCTTTTTTGGAATTTTAAATATTGATTGAATTGAAATTCTGAGACGCACAGATAAATATTGGTAAAGGTTATTCCAAAGTTTTTTTTTGAATCACCGGAATATTAGCTGATTAGACGATGTAACCTTCATTTAATCCTGGAACGTTTTAGCAAACATCAGTTTGAAACAGTGTTGCTGATGAAGTGCGTGGGTGGCACGCTGTTTCAAACTCCCACACTTCACTTTTCATAAGAAGTGCCCAGTAGAGGCATGGGTCACCATGTTTCACTGTCAGAAAATCAAGGTTTAAGGAAGCTTATATGCTCTTCCTGCTCGATATAAAGGTTTGTATTTTAAAGGAGCATTTGATGACAGTGGGAAGGAAAAACTCCCTTTTAACAGGAAGAAACCAGGCTCGGGGAGGGGCAGCCATCTGCCACGACCGATTGGGGCTGAGATGACGGCGACACGACAAAAGACACGCTGTGGAAAAGAGTTGTACGCAACCCAACCTGTAACCCCCACCCATCCACCCCCTTTATATTATTTAATGATCAGGGTGGGGTGCGCAACCTTTTAGCATGTCATGCATGCTAGCATACCAAGCATGATCTCGGACAATGTGTTCCATTCTCCTCTGAAGTCGGGTGTTGCAGCTGGAAGTGACGTCACTCCCGGGTTGTGTGCGTTCCAGTCATAAAGAAAAACACAATTTGATAGCAAGGTGGCTGGAGCATACCCCAGCCCGACATAGGACTGATGCTTTGTTCCACTGACCTTGACAATAACCGCACAATGACAGGTGTCCACAGCACTGCATTTGCTTACAGCACACGATACGAATCTCTGTCAGAGCAGTTTCAGTGTCTCTGCACAGCTCTCCATCCTAATTAGTGCATCAAAAAACAGATGGAGACACTACTCAGGAATCCTGCTTTACAGTTTAAATCTTTGCCAGGTTGAAAACTCTAAAGAAACTCAATTAAAACTAAATAAATTTAAACATCCAGCGATGGACTCCTGCTGAACCGAAGCAGCCAGTATATTCATCCAGTTGCTCAGCCGTAGCCTGGTGCTGGTTATGAACAGCTGCAGTAAGTACTGCTACAACTACATTCACCTACACCAACGCTCAATATCCAGCATATTATCATTTATTTGAATCATAAAAATAATAGCTTGCAGTTTTATAATAATAATTGTTAAATCTGAGTTGATTTAACCCTAAAACCTCAGAACTATGTGGCGTTTTTAGCAGATGCTTTGACAGCTATATTAGCCAACATCACGTGGTCTTGGGTGACGTTCTGTATCCTTTCTGTAGAACAATGGAGGTCCTTACACAACAATAAGTGAGATTGTGTTATTGTAGAGACATAAGAGGAAAAAAAAAAACCTTGGAAAAGTGTATTTCACACCCTCACAAAGTATCGCCACGCTTCCAAAGATCCGCAGGAATTGGATTTCACGGGTGAGATAAGGAGGGGGGTCTTCGGCTGTGGGGGCTTAGCGCTCCTGGTTAAGATACATCTGCAGGGAGACGCGCGCTAAAGGTAAAGGGGGGGTGTTCAAAAAGGTCAGCGCAAATCTAAAGGATAAAATTACAGTTCATCGATGACTCTGTTTATGTGTATAATTAACATTTTTAGCTATGCAGCCACTTTATTGTGAGCTGATATTTGGCAGCCTGTTGGCTCATCACTGTGGATATTCATTTTCACGTCAGCATTGAGAGCTTCTGCCACAGTAACTGTATCTGTGCTGATGAGCGCAGCCGGGAACACATACTGCCACTACAGCGAGTGTTCAGAAACACTTGGTCTTCATTACTATCAGATGTATTCTGTATCCATCTCAGTAACGCATTCAAAGGACAGCCAATGAACCCTGGGTATTTATGCCAGTATGAACAGCAAATCCTAACCAGAACTTTAATATTCATTAACTAACAATGCCAGCATACGACAGCTACAAATTCACCTTTTGGAGGGCCATTTTTAGCCTCTTGACAGCACATTTTTGGGAAAAAGTCACGGCCTTGGCTGAGTAATGATAAAGTCCTCAGTGTGGTCCATTTTTTTAAATATTTCGGTGAACCCAGTCGTTCCCTGACCTCCCCCAAAGTTATTTTGGAGCCGAA
Source organism: Bujurquina vittata (assembly GCA_015106715.1). NCBI lineage: Eukaryota > Metazoa > Chordata > Actinopteri > Cichliformes > Cichlidae > Bujurquina > Bujurquina vittata. Next base: position 17,584 of record VUQK01044351.1, read on the forward strand.
AGCTAACAAAGCACAAGAGAAGGTAAAGCTGAGTCTGGTGTCAGAGTACTCCCAGTATTAAGTACTTTGAGTGCTTAAATAGAGTAGAAAGGTGCTACACATGTAGCAGCCCACTGTCCTGTCCAAACTCTAGTGTGTAATAAGTAAATGTTTTGTGGCAGCATGGCAGTTATGCGGTCTTAAAAACAATGAACAAGGTTTGCCATAAAAGAGGTTAGCATCAGTGGAGTTCAAAACATCCACAGTGATCCAACATTTGGCCCATTTTCCCAGGATTTATCCATCTTTTCCTTTTGAAGTAAATACAATGATAGAAATGGGCCCCAGAATGAAGCCGGCTGACGACCAGTGACGGGTTTGAATCCTTGGCTGATGTACAACGTTTGACACAGTTATGCATGGATGTGAAATACTTGTACAACAACACTTTGATTAATTAATTTGGCGGGTTGGCAGCACAGTTTGAAATCATTACTGAGCTGATTTTAGACCCCATATTTCATATGACGGGCAGCATGGTGGTGCAGGGGCACTGCCACCTCACAGCATGAAGGTTTCCTTGGGATCTGGCTTTCCTCCCACGGTCCAAGGACGTGCATGTTAGATTAATTGGGGATTATAAGTTGGCCGTGGTTGTGGGTGTAAGCATGAGTTGTATTGTGTCTCTCAGTGTTACCCGTGTGGCAGACGGGCAGCCTGTCCACCCTGTGACAGCTGGGACCGGCTTCAGTCTCCCAGCAACCCTGGTTAAGAAAATGGGTAGATGGATTTGAGGTCATTAACAGTCGATTCATGAAAGACTTTGGCAACAAAAGTAAACGTCTTACACAGGACACATTTATGCTGATAAAAGAATAATAAACACTGTTTCTAATTGAACAACCTTCAAACTGGAGGAATAAACATTTCCCCGTCTGAGCATTTAACATCTTCAACACTGATTATCAACTCAACTAACTGCTGGCAGCAGGAACCAGAGTGTCCCTTTTTTTTTTTTTTTTCATTTTGGCCGGTTTGGGGGTTTTT
>VUQK01044351.1:18629-35159 GCA_015106715.1 Bujurquina vittata
TTCTCCAATGTTTCCCTTTTTTTTTTTTTTTGCACTTTGGCCAGTTTATTGGATATTTTTGAGTCACTTATGTGACTTGAAGTGTTCAAATTTTACAGATTTAAGCTGTTTTTACCACCAGACTGTGACCCAGTGGGTACAAAGTCCCTCCTGCCTCCCCACCAAAACCAGAGCAATGCTAAACTGAGAACGCTGCAAATGTACCAAAGGCATCCCTCAAAAGCACGAGCTGAAAGAAAACTCTGCAGAGATGCTTGTAGAGGCGAGTGTGATGCATTTTTTTTCTCTCTCTCCTTTTAAAATATTTGTGTCTTCCCATCAAATCATCCAGATTGTAAAACAGATAAATCCTTGTGACCTTTAAATCCCAAATATGTAAGGAGTCTTTGTGACAGTGTGTATTCTGCAGGGCCCGGCTTGGCGGGCTCAGCTGGGATCTGGGCTGGTAGCGAACAGGAAGCATTAGAGCGATAGTGTACAGCTTCTTGCAAATTAATTGTGATTAAATATATCTTAGCTTTAAATGTAAAAAAAAATAATAATCATTGAAATGGAACAAGAACAAACCGGGCTTGAATGCATTTGGAATTAAAAAGTGTCTTTTGTGGCATTTAAGTGACTGGTACTCAGCTGTATTACAATTTAAAATACATACACTACATTTAAATCTGCAAAAGTGAGCCACAGATTTTCTCCAGTGGAAGACAAATGCATTTGTTCTATCAACCTGTGTGCTGGGTCTGCTGTGGGGGTTTTGGTGGCTCAGCTCTGGGCGCCGCATGCTGCAATAATCCAGGGAGGGTTAGGATAAAGCCTGGCTTCGTCTCACTCTCTGCCTCCTCCCAGATCAGATGAGATTAGGAAAGAGCTAAGGAGCTCTGGGGGAAGGCAGGACTCATACGCACTGAGGCTGAAGAAAGGAGGGAACGCATCAAGGCAGGTGGGCACTCGTGCAAGAGGAGAACGCCAGAAAGCAGAAGGCAGATTCTCTCAGGACAACCGGGCTGGTTGTGCAGATAAAGGAGAGGTTGGTGCAGGCTATACGAGGGATTCGATGAAGAAGGTTAGTCCTTATTCTCTGTGTGTTACAGTCTCTGTGCTCTAATCACAGATTCAACTGTGGTGTGGAGCAAAAACTAACAGAAAGTTCAGCCTTTGGCTCAGTTGTGTCTTTGAGCAAACATTTGGAGCCGGGACGTTATACTCTTGTTGTTGGACCAGCAAGTGTGTAGTCAGAGGATTTTGGTTTGCTTCGTGTCCTCCTGACGCCTCACTTTATGGTCTTTTTTGGAAAAGAAACGTCAGCTCACGTCCTGATTGGACTCAACAGTGACAGCAAAGCGCCAAATGCCAAACCGAAAAGGAAGAATTTGAAATAGTCGAAATAGATGTCTGCTTATCATTCCACTCTTTCTATTCCCGCTTTATTTTACATGACTTGCGTTTTGTAATTTCAGTGTCAGTGTACGACCCTGTGCAGCCTTTGGCCAAGGATCTGACTATTTTTGCTGAATACCACCGTTCGTGTGACCGCTCAAACGCTCAATAAACAATGATTAAGTTAACTCTCACTGCTCTTCTCTTTCAGCAAGCCATGCCAAGCTGACGGACTAACAACACCTGACGGGGGGGGAACTATGTGTTGAGGACTGCCTCTTGAACTTTTAACTACTTGGAGCCCACTGATATACTCAGCAATGGGGAGGAAGAAGATTCAAATCACCCGTATTGTTGATGAGAGGAACCGACAGGTGAGCCTCTTCCTCCTGCGTCTTTGTTCAGAGTTTCTTATAATTGTGGGTCAGTCATTCTTGCAGTCGTGCTCTCAGTCAGCGCAAAAAGCTGCTGTGGGAAAAAAGCCTTTAGTTCTGGGATTGTTTGCTTGTTGTGATCGCTGTCGTGTCGATGTGTGGCCCTCGTGGCGCTCCTGCTCAGAGCGCTCTCACGGTGTGGGGTTCCAGGATCCAAATCAAAGCAGCGCTGACGTTGTTGTCAGATACCAGTCTGTAATAAGAGGACACATACTATGCAGATGTGCGAGTATTGATCGGTTCATGAACACTTTTTGAAAAGATCCCCGAAGGAAGCTTTTGTAGACAGACTTTGATTCGAATCTAAGGAGCTCCTGAAGGTTTCTCTGAGCCGTTTCACTTTTGAGTGTGTGGCGGTCACAGCTGGTGGCGAGGGCAGTAATTTGGGGTTAGCTGGGTCCGGACAGCACCCTGTCATTAGCAGGGTGGGTCGGCGTTAGGGACACACAGTGGCCTTCTCTCCTCGCCGTCTCCTTACGCAGCCGCATTGCTGCCCACTGGAATCCCTCTCTGTCTGTCTCCTCTATATATATCAGCCCCAACAGCACAACAAATAGCGGGCTGTCTGGAAGGAAGGCGCAGGCTCTGGAAATAGGGATGTGGCTGGAAAATAAATATCTGGGATGATGTTTGTGTTTGATGGTTGGTTGTCTTGGCCAGAGCCTTTTTAGATAGACACTGCTTCAGTTGTGTGGCGTGCGCTATCACTGGAGTCGGCCGTATATTTAGGTTCTTGCGCTCTATTTTGGGAAGTTGGCTCGTGTTCTTCTTTTTATCTGTCAAGTGCATAAAGTGTTTTCAGCAGTTTTTCCTCTTTTGAATTTATCAGACTATCACACATCGTGCACAATATACAACAATGACTGTGCTGTAGTGGAAAGATGCAGCGGCGATAGAGCGTCTAAATGCAACCGCACGCTCGAAAAGAGGAACAGTGCACTTTCTGCTAATCTCCTGTCATCTATTTGCAAGTTATGCTCAAGAAATACCACCAACTTGTTTTCAGAGGCAACATTTTACAGTTTTCTACCCTTGTGACATTAAAAATGTGCCCTTCATTCCAGCACTGTCATTTCATTTTGTTACAGTTTGCAACACTTATTCTGTGAGTAATATTGTACCGGATGCTGTGACTGGACACAGATTGTATTAAAGCGGCCCCAATGGGAAGAAAATAAAATGTTTAAATTAAAAAAAAAAAGTACAGCTTATGAATGTTGGTGTGCGAAGGATTTGTTCTTCCTCTAGTTGGCTTTCTGTACGATAAACCACGAAACACTGTAGTGCGCTCTGCACTCTCCAGCTCAGAGTCAAAGCCTTCAAATAAGGCTGAAACTACACAACTACACACCCAGTGTCTGACATGCTTTTGCGTATGTAGACGGTGTTCTATGTCCAGCCAAAGGCAGGTACCTTCAAAATGTCATCTTTCAATAGAATAAGGAAAATGACTTTTAACAGCAGAATACGTCATAATCATATCGGCCCCGGTTTTGAGCATTTAGTCCTACAGTGTATCCAAAAAAACTAAAAGTGACGTATCCGCGATGCACAGCGAGGATACGACAGTTATTCGAAGCACAGCTGCCTCTTCGTCACTATGCTGTGTAAAGTAATGAGATATGTGTACAATAGCCGGACGTTTCTGCACTTCAGGAACGTGTGAAACTATAAAAGTAAAAACGGATGTGAGGAGTGGATGTTTTCTACCGAGCACAGGTTCTCGAAACAGCCCTAGCCCGTCACCCAGGCCATCTGTATGAGTATTACTCAGAAATCTCATTAGTGAAATGAAACATTTGGCAGAAAAACTCAAACTATAGAAACCGATTTTTGCGAGTTAACTGTCAGTATTTTACATTTTTAGGACGTTAACGTGTCCCGTGTCGCTCTAATTTCTTCCTACAATCGAGGCAGCTTGTAAATCACGATTACATTTTATAGAGGTGATATCGAATAATCAAGACTCTCCTTCTTATAACTTTTTTGCTGTAGGGATGCTTTGAGCGAGTACCTAAACTACCAAGTACTGCAGTAAACGTGCTCAGAAGCTGAGCATAAAGGACTGAGCTACAGGACTAGGAAAAAAGAAATGCACCTGACCCTCGAGATTGCCAGAAAGCTTTGAGATGCGAGTCTAAGGAAGTTTCTAGAACTGAAGAAGACATGAGTCAAGATCCCAGAAGCTGTGACAGAAGGAAGACATGCCCAGATAAATAGCGATGATTCACTGCAGGGAGTGAGCCGCACACCAAAAAAGGGATGAGAGTGTGATCCATGTGCGACCTGTGGGTGATGTGTGGGTTTGCAGTGAGCTGTAAATGAGCCACTCAAAACAATAGCTTTAGCTTTACGGTCTGGAGGAACACGGAGGTGTCCGAGATGACTGTTATTAGTTTATATGCCGCAGTGCAACATAATCCCGCAGGATCTGCTGAAAGGGTTTTCTGCTTACTAATAATGATGAACACCTTGATGGTAATCATTCAATCATTTCCCATCCACTCAGCTCTTTCAATAGTACTCCAGCAGACGCGCATTTCCAGGTTATTACTGCATTCTTTCAGAAGTGCACAGCTAGATATCCCCCCCCACCCCTTCCCCTCTTCCTGTTTGATACTCGCACACATTTGAATTCTCTTCTCTTTTCTCTGAAAACTGCGAGCTTCATAGTTTTCAGAGAAAACTCTGGCTCTTTGATCAGCTGTCGAAACAGCTCGGATGAAACTTTTGTGTTATTGTTGCTGTCATTGCACCACACTTTGACAATGTGTATCAGAGGCTGTGGACTGCCTGCCCTGAAGAGACTGGGTTGAATGCTGGCAGGACAGATGATGAAGATGATGATGATGATTGTTGTTATCAAGTTATTGATTGTGACTTTTGAAAGTTTTATTGTATGTTAAAGACACAGTTGATATGTTTGAGTTTGTGTCTCGCTCCTGCTGAAAAGTCAGCAAACCCGTGATTTATTACTTTAGACAGAATACATCCAAAAATGTGTTTGGGTGCTGTGTGCCAACAGCGATCCATATCGAGAGATTTTCCTGTCAAAAGCTCAGGATATGTCAGTTAAAGGGGGAAAAAAAGTCATTTGGTTCTGGTTGTTTGTCGTTCCAGGTGACTTTCATGAAGAGAAAGTTTGGCCTGATGAAGAAGGCCTACGAGTTGAGCGTTCTGTGTGACTGTGAAATTGCCCTCATCATCTTCAACGGCTCCAACAAGCTATTTCAGTATGCCAGTACCGACATGGACAAAGTCCTGCTGAAGTACACGGAGTACAACGAACCCCACGAGAGCAGAACCAACTCCGACATCGTCGAGGTATGTGGCGGGAAGCTGTTGTTGACCTGTAACTCGTGCCGCTGCTCTGACCCCTTTGAGTGCCTGTTTGCCGGGTAGTTTGTTGAAACCTGTTACGTTGCATCACTCAGCCGTCAGCACGGTATGCAAATACGCGTCACGTGCTGCAGCTTAGTTTGCATTAACCCCTATGGAATGGTAGCAAGGATATAATACTTGATGGGTTTTGCCATTTCATTTTGACGGCAAGTGCATTTATGTCAGGGGGATTTTTTTCTCCTATGGACAGACTCTCGCAGGACCCATTCAGAGGATTAGGGAAGGAAATGACTGCAGCTGTGTTTTAGAAAGATGAATTCCTAGAAAGCGTAACTGCAGAGGACTCAGAACTCGCTCAGCTGCTGCTGCCTTCAGCATTGTCTGCTTTCTTGAGAAATGTTGGGAGGTAGAATTTGCATTTCGAAAGATGTGTCTTTGTCATTCACATGAATGCTGAAGCAAAATGAAAAATGCAGACCAGAAGTAACAGTTGAGATCCAGGAAAGACAGACGGGCACGTCGCCGCTTCCTTGCGCTGATCTAAGCTGGTGCATTCTGTGAGGAAACTGCCCCCCCCCACCCACCACCCCGGACAAGCAAAAATGAGAATAACCACTCTGATCAGTTACAGTAGTTGATACATTTCATGGTGATTACAGTACAGCGCAGTTACTGCTTAACAGGATCTCTAGAGGTGATTGCGACTTGAAGTGGTGAAACAAAAGTTCCACTGTGACACAAAGGCCATAAAAGGACCGAGCCAGTTATCTATTAGTCTCTAAACTGGTCCAAATCGTGAGTATAATAAAGAAATAAACATGTTTTTTGAGCATTAAAAACTAACACATTTATTGGGATGGAAAATGCAAAGCGTCTTCCACCAGAGCCCAAACAGTCAATACCATTCGAGGCGGGGCTTGTTTTTGGGGAGCTCTTATTTCAATTTCACCTCATTTGCTAGTTTTTTTTTATCATATTTCTATTTGTTTTGTTTTTTAACATTACCTCTCCCAACGAGGCCGGGCTTTCACTGCCATTTGTTTGTCTCTTACCAAGATTATAAAAGACTATAAAACCTGCGCAGGAGAAGTAGCACGGCCAAAGGAAGGACCCGTCCACCTTTGGATTTGGATAACTTTCTTTAAAATAGTTGGTTAGAAAGTCTGGTGAAGGGTTGGGGAAAATCTGCCCTTTCCAAGCGTTCTTTTATTTGAGGCAGTTGTTCCGATAAGTCGCTCCTACCCGCAGTATTTGTAATAAGTACTGTACATGTACCCAACTTACAGCAGCAGTCAAAAGCTTGGACACACTCATTCATATGAATGGGCTTGAGTGGTACTGTACATCAGGAAGTACTGGTACTGTGTTGCAAAAAGTCCACATTTTACATCATTTGTGGCAGATTTGTCACATTACGTTCCATTGAATTCTGTAGCTTTTTGTGGGGAAGTGGCAAGTAAAGGTTTCAATGACTTCTCTTTACAGTAAACCAATCCAAATACCGTGACAGATTTATTTGATCTACTCAGGACGTTGTAGGTTTTTTTTCTTCAGCGCCACGGAAAAAGGAAATAGAAATGGGGCTAAATCATAGGCTGGTCCTCTAAAAAGACCCTTTCTGCTGGGTCCCACAGCGTCATCAGTGCGCTGATGCTGAGACTGCTGGTCCACGGTCCCTGTGCTCAGTCATTGCTGCTGCCATTAAAAAACGAATGGTCATTGTGACTCATGTCCTAACTGTTTATGCAAGCTTCTAATGCGTGTTTGTCTCTCCGGAAGCCTGAATTTACTGCTCCCACACTCTTTCCCCACACACTCATTATTGTTCAGGGGACACTGCGTCGGCAAACATTAATGTTCTTTGGTCTTAACCTGATTCCAACCATAACCGCTGCCCACCTAAGCCAGCATTTACTCCAGGCTTCATCTAAACCTAGCCTTACCAGAACCTTAAACCAAGACTTCAGCTTACAATCTTTAGGAAAAGATTGTGGGAAAGTGAGGACCAGCCAAACTGTCTTCAGATTCCTCACTCCTATGGTTACAACGAGAGCTACACACACACGCACACACACACACACGCACGCACACACACACACACACACAGCGGTATTGTACCAAATCCCAACTTCCCAAACTCTGTATTTAGTTCCAAAATACCTCCACGCTCCACTTACGGGAAAAGAGGAGCTTTGTTTCTGGCCACGTTTCTTGTCTTCTTTCCGGTGTCCTCTGTTTTACTGTTATCGCAAATGTTTCACTTTTCCCAGGAAATGTGTCTTTTGTTTTCCTTTTGCCGTCATTACGCTGCAAAGAAAAGCAAAGCCATAACAGCATGCCATCCTTTTCAAGTGCTACAATCACTGAACGCAGAATTGATTTTAGGCACGGTGGTGGTGGTGGTGGTGGTGGTGGAGGCAGGTAATATGCATCATTAATGCTGCCCATAATGATTCTAAAGAATATCATTCTGTCTATTCGGCTGTTAACCGCAAGCAGACACCTGTGAAAGCTCTGGAGGCCAATAGCCAGCCAGGATTTGCCTGCTTTGAGCCTTTATTTGTTTATTCCCACAAATGTCACGCAGACACACAAGCTGGTTAAAACAAAGCTTGGAAAGTGAGAGGTGTTCCTTTACATATCGGGCAGTCTATTTGCAACATTTGAGCATGAAATTTGACTATGTGTAAAGTAGGACCCCACTGGCTACAACAGTCTTCCCGTGTTGGGAAGGAGAGGCGGAAAGCTTCTTTGGATTCATTGTTGCTGTTTGATGGAATATGATGCTTGCTGATCTTGCTGATCTGTTAAACACACAAATGGCTCGGATGGTTTTGACACGCACACGCACACACGGGAAGTCTGCACATGAGCACTGCCACAATAATATCAACACACTCCGTCTCCTTACAGATTTAGGAAGCGTAGGTAGATCTAAATTTGAAATGAAGTTTGAATTCTTCTCAGTGTTTGATCAGCTGTAGCAATACTTTGTGTAACCCTGATCCATGGCATTGACTTGGTGGAGTGCGGTATAAAAAAGCATGAACACATTACCGCGGTCTTGCCATCCCTTCACTGGCTCCCTGTCCATTTAAGAATCGATACGTTTAAAGCCTTAAGCGGGCTGGCACCTTTTGTTTCTGTCTGAGCTGCTTCACTCACACCCCTGCTAGAGCTTTGAGGTCCTCAAACCAGCTCCTCTGAAAGGAGAAACTAGACTAAAACATCGAGCTTTTGCAGCAGCACTACCAAAGCTATGGAACGATCCACCCCTCCCTATCTGCACAGCTCAGAAGATACACACCTCTCTTCCTTGGCATTTGACTGCAGTGCTTTAATCCGGGTGGGACAAAAGGTTAACCCAGCTAGAAGCTGCATTTGTTGCTTCCAGCTGTTTGTAGGAGCTTCCTGACTTTATTAAATAGTTGCAGCTTCATAGGTTTACCTGCAGGATCCATATACAGTAATGAGAGCTGAGTGCACATTTGCATGCAGTACAAGAGCAGTACTAATCATTAATAACTGCTAATTATTCCTGACAGGAGTGGTCCGAACACAACAGTAAATCCTAAACATCATCACAATTTACTGTTAATTAAAACACAATCTGTCATAAAGATCTTTCTTCATGTTTTAAAATTCAAAGTCAGGATTTGCATGTTTCTGTGGTTGGATAAATCCTCGTGCGTGGACATAATTTAGTGTTCAGGAAATTATAAACTAATAAAATAATTTTGGCAGCAGAACAAAAGGCAGTTTTTCACTAGTCCTAATTAATCACTTGGGCTGCTAATTGTACTTAAAGGGCCAGTTCACTGGAATAGCCATACAGCAGTGCAGACATCAGTGGTGACAGACTTGCTCTGCGTGTGCTTGTTTCTGAGGGCATTTCATTTAAACCTGGATCAGCTGTCTCTCTGTCGTGGGTCGGGTTCAGGACTCCATGTTTCTAATGATGAGACAGATCGGCATTCAGAGTCAGGGGAGCACTAGTTAAACACTGTTAGAATAATTTTATTATGCGCTGTATTAGCGTCCATAGATATGTAGAATTTCTCAGCTAAACTGACTTTTGATTACTGTCTGACTGCAAGCACTGGGTTTTTGAAAAGCCAGATGAAGCTGTAACATCAACCGTAAATGGAGGTGGGGAGCAGCAAAGCGGCAGTGATAATGGCCTGCCAGCTGAAACAGCCACAGAGTCCTCACTGCTCGGCTAATCTCACAGACAGATTGCTTTTGTCATAATAATCGAGACAAGTTTGTGGCTAGCAGACTTGCGTTTCAACAGCAACACAGCAGCTGTCCAAGGTTTGCAGCCCTGTCAGCCTGCTGAGCCCGGAGATGAATGAACAGCATAAGAGAACGAGAGCACTCCAGCACGGGGAAACCTGGCAATGTGGCAGAAATCACAGCAGCTGATCTGGTTTAGTTCTGTGAGGCAGGATGCTTCATATGAAAGCGATCTGTGAAATGTATGTGAGCTGTGCTTTTCTCTGGCACAGATGCATTGGATCGCTCCTGTGCCGGGCCTATTCTTAGCCTATGGGGCAGTCACGCGACTGGAAAAGACTCCAGAGAAAGAGCGGGCCTTATTTTATCTTTGATGCTGCCCCGAGAGCAGCAAGACATCACCCTCACATGTCAAGATGCTTAGTGGTGCAGCCCATGCCTCATGGTGGCAACGATCCAGATGCCTTTGGAGATCCACTAAAGCTGACTTTGACATTTGAGATGATAAGGACACACACACACACACACACACACACACACACACTCATATCCTTTAACAGCCACTTTAAGATAGTTGCCAGTGCCCAGACATGATGTAGTGGTTTGAACCAGCATCTGTGGAGACGTGTACTGGATCTCCCGCTCTTCTGGCTGTCACGTATCGACTGTCAGATCTCTAAAGAAAACAGTTTATTTGAAAGTTGTTGCGTCAAAGCTACTTTAACATGGTGTGTAATATTCAAAGACGGTGTGGTCACACAAATGATCACAGCTGTCTTCCCTTCCCCGTGAGGCCAAGCGGAGGGCACACCCGAATCAGAGGACGATTGCAGACTAATGAACTCCTGAAGCGAAGCAAGTCAAAAACGACTCGAGCTCACGTCTCCTCACGTCATTAATAATAATTACACACTCATTATATGCTTAATCTCACTGCAGGAATGGTTCATTTTGCTCAGGTGTCGTGTTTTTTATATGTATATATATGCAGTGCATATACCTTATCATGCCAGTACTTTAAAGGCTTTGGTTGCCAAGATGGTGGCTCGTCCTGTATCTTTCTTTCTCTTGTTAACGTGACAGTTGGACCAGAATAGATATTAGTGGGATCATTTGATCCTAATCAGCGGCTGAGTCGTGGCTCCGTGCCTTCGTTTACTTTCGCATGAGAGATGTAAGATTTTAGTCTTTGAAAGTGCAGATGAATTTTTAAACAGCATTCCCGGGTTTCTTGTTTACACAAATGTCCTCTATCTCAGTGTAGGTTGTGTATCACGGTGTTTTCCTGTGCTAATCTGGGCAGATATGAAATATTGCAGTACTTGCAAATGCATGTGCAAAAATGCGTGCGCCAGACTCTTATTGATGGACATGTCATTTGTTTGTCTGGTGGGTAGTCAAAGTTTTTGCAGGAATTCTGCAAATTCGGGTGCATTTTGCGTTCGTTTTCCTCCGTATGTCAAGACTATATCATCTGTAATTTAGAGCATTTTTAAATCGCTGATGGATGGCTGTCATTGCAACCTGTCATTTTGAATAATTGCAAATAAATAATTGCTTATGTAACTCCCATAATTTCCCATAATTGGATGAAATGACATAATTGTCAGGCAACAGGGTCGAGCAAACAAACAGTCAGAAAGGACCAGGCACAGCTTTTCCTGAACAAAGCAGCTTAAAAACAAAACGTGTGCGTTCTTCGTCATTTTAAACTGTTCAGCTTGACTTTACTCCAGCGCTGAAATGCAGCAGCCAGTGGATGGTACAGCAACCGAGCGAGTGGCTTTTTAAGTGGTCAGCGGTTGTGAAAATAGATTTGTGAGTGTGTTTTTAAAGCTTTGAGCAGCTTCTCGTGTCTGAGAATGCAGAGGACATGTGGCGGACAGACAGTCAGCTGGGTGGCGGTCCTTCCATTTCACGCTGTGACGTGAGATGAGCAGCGATGAGCTGATGGATACCAGAGAAATGATGTCATTGGACAGGATGTTGGTAGGATTTTTATTTATTTGTTTGTTTTACAGTGGCTCATCTGCCAAAAGGCCAGCTGCTGTAAATTAGCATCCATCAATTCATCTGTCTCTATTTTCAACCAATCATCTCAACCTAATCATATTAAACCAGCTGGCAAATTCTGTGCGTCACTTGAACTCATGTACAATGGCAATTACGTGTCTTCTTCTCTTTTAATGCATGGCACATGTTGATGTTAAATATTTGAAATGTACCATCACTTATTAATGTGCTTGTGTAGTCCTGTAATCCACTGGAGGCTTTCTGCCTCTTTTAGCTCGTTGCTTCGCTGTAGTTCACAGCTGTTTCCAGGAAAGAGTCGCACAGTTGCTGCACATCTGTCAGTTGCACGTCCATGATGCAAACCTCCCGTTCCACCACATCTCAGAGGTGCTCTGTTTGATTATGATCTGATGGCCGTGGAGGCCATTTGAGTCCAGTGAACTCATTGTCACGTCAATCCAGCTCGAGATGATTGGAGTTCTGTGACACGGTGCGTTATCCTGCTGCAAGCAGCCACCACCAGCATCCTGAACCATTAGCACAAGGTCGGATGGATCCTTTCTTTAATGCTTTTAATACCAAATTGTGGCCCTATCATCTGAAAGTCACAGCACGAATCAAAAATCATCAGACCAGGCAACATTTTTGAATTTGAGTCTGTGCAAACTGTAGCCTCAGTTTCCTGTTCCTAGCTGACAGCAGTGCCGTCCGAAGCGTTGTCGTTCAGAGACGCTCTTCTGCAGACCTTTGCTGTAACGGGTATTTGAGTTGCTGTTGCCGTGTGCTCCTCGAGAACTGACGCTCGCTGAACATCTTTCCCCCAGACCGTTCTCTGTAAAGAATAGAGATGGCTGTGTGGGGAAAATCCCAGTAGAGCTGCAGTTTCTGCAGGACTCATCAGACCACGTCTATGTTCCTAAATGCATTGAGCAAATGAAGCTAAAAGAGGGGGCCAGCGAATGTATTCTAACTACAGTAATGAAATAATGTTTATGATTCATTCGTCTCGATTTTGTTCCCATTTCAAAGCAGTATTTTATTAATTTTTTTTTACCAGCACTGTATGAGCTCCTCTGTCAGTGGTAATATGACCCTGTGCAGACTCAGGAGTGTGAATCTAATTTGATGTCTCACTCTCAGCGATGCTCAGGGATCAGCAGCAGACTCTTTGCCTTTTCTTTCCCTGTCTGTCTGCCGTGCATCACTAAAGCCATCCACCCGAATTCGACGTTGCGCGGGGCATGCTGTAAAAACACATGTTCACTGTGCTTGAGTGTGTGCTGTGTGAAGCAGCCTTTAGAATTTCTCCCCTTAGAGACTCAAATCCCAAATGGAAACGGGTGTTGTTGAGTTTGATACTGAATATCAGATCAGTAACTTCCAGTTTAGCCTCATTCATCCATAATTGTGCGGATTAAGTGTCCTTATTACGGCATTGGTTTGTTCCATCACAAACTGGGTGAGAAGTCAGGCATTTTTTTTACATTTTTATTTAGCTGTGTACAAATGGTGAAAAACAAATGAAAGCTGAGCTCAGTCATGCTGCGTTTTGATCTCAAACTATGTTAATGCCCTTTATCAGATGGGGGGGAATATGTCGCATCATCCAGTAGTTACAGTGCATGATGAATTATAATAAGTTAACGGCATGTCTTAAAGTTTATTTATTTTTAGTCAGTCAAATGTGAAGTTCGTGGAAAGTTTGCGGCAGCGTGTGCACTCAAAGATGTTCTCCATCGTCACTGCGCCAAGAACCAGAAAGAACCCAGCGGGCGACCCGTAGATCTGCAAACACGGTCACGATGGTTGGGGCGCGGCGGCGTACTGCGAGCCGAAACTCAAATCTGGTTTCTCGTCTTCTCGGGGGCCCTTCCTGATTTCAACCACATGATACGCGGGGGGAGCAACCAGATCCATTCACATCCTGATTTTGGCAGTGCCTCAGCTTTAATATATGTTTCATATTCGGTTTCTGTACTGCCTGTGCGTATTCTCACCACTGTCTCTGCTCTCAGTAAGCAGACTTGCAGGGAAAATGTTGCTTTACGATGCACATTTTTACTAACTGTGAGCTTTGCTCAAGAATTGTTGGTGAAACCGTTTGATTTTTGCCCGTTTCTGCCACTCAGTGCTGCTCCCCCCCCCTCATTGTTTCAGGCCCTGAACAAGAAGGAGCACAGAGGCTGCGACAGCCCCGATGCTGACCCATCCTACGTCCTCACTCCTAATACTGAAGAAAAATACAAGAAGATTAATGAGGAGTTTGACAACATGATGAAGACTCATAAAATTGTGAGTTGCATTGATGGCTTTGTCCCACTCATTTTCTCTGTAGGGTTATGAATTATGAAACTTTCCTTCACATATCTGCTGCCCACGGCTGTGGTGGTAATATGTCTGATCACTTTCAAGAGTAGCCTCAAAGCAACCCTTCAAAGAACAGACACAAAGATGGAGACAAAATAGCTGTATTTTAGCATGTATTTCATTTTTAATATTGATCAGCTACTTTGTCTGTTTCTGCCCTCCCAGTCCACAGGACAACAGCAGCAGCACTTCATGCATGTAGCACCGGGCAGCATGGCCTACAGTCACGGTGCAGGAGGAGGGGCGACATCCCAGGCGCTAGCTGCAGCCACGGCAGCTCTGGCCGACAGCGGGATCCTCGCCTCGCCTCACACGCACCTCCACAGAAACATGAGCTCCTCACAAAGACCTCCGAGCGCTGGAGGTGAAGGTGAGAACTTGTCAAACTGCGCGCCGCTCCGATGACAATCGCTCACACGAGAGCAACCGTACAGAGAAAATGTGTTTAAATGAGGCAGTGTAGTTGTGATTCACAGCGATGCAGGAGATAAAGGGTGCATGCGTACTGCACAGGAGCAGCTGCTAAAACATTGATTTGGAGGCTGATAAAAAAAAGCAGCTTGGCTCTTATTTTTCAGCAAACTCGATATCTAAAACGCAGCTTGTGCTCAAAATGCATTTGAGCAGCTGGCAAGTGAAGCAGTTTGAAATCTTTCTAATAAAATAAAAAGTAAGAGGCGTGCACAAACAACATGCATGAGTGCAGAGTGTTCGTAGGTCATTACTGGACGTAAAATAGGAGAAAAATGTGATAACGAGGAGTGTCTGTGTGGTTTTCCTCAGGTGGTCTCCAGGGCAGTTCCGAGCTGGCTCTCCAGAACGGATCGGGACCCGCTGGTACGTATCCAGCCGGAGTTTAACAAACACGCTCTGACATATATGCTGCACACGCACAATCACGACTGCCTGCGTGTGGTTCGGGATTTGCGGTGTTTTTTTGGCTCGTGGTCCCATGTGAGCAGCTACGTCTGCTGGAACAAATACTTACTTGTTTTCTTCATTTTTGGAGCCCTTAAGGATTTAAAAATAGCCATTAAACTACAAAAAAAAAAATGAAATATTAGAAAGAGAGCCCACAAAAATAAACACAATTTCACTTTTTTTTTTTGCTTTCTCTTCTGGTGATTAGTTCATGGCTCTCCTGCTTTGAGTTCAGTGGGAGTCGGTGTAGGAGGTGATGGATTTGCTGCTGGTCAGCTGAGGCCAGTGGGGGGAGCCTGCATGCGCCTCAGTGGCCTTCCTCCTGCTTCTGCCCTCGTGGTCCTCTGCCCCTCCTGTCATGTTCGTGCCCTCCCTCCCAGAAACGCTGCCCTTATGTAACGTCAAGAGAGAGAGCGTGAATTATTCATTATTATCTCCTGTATAATATATAGTTGTACTTTCCCCAGTCTGCATGCAGCGCTTGGTCGTGGGCATGTTGATTTAATGGATCTAATACAAGAGACTGTCACCCCCCCCAAACTCCATTTTCAAGTGCATTCCAAATCTCTGAATATTTTAAACTTGTGTTATATGCACGATGCTTTCCATTAAGGAGATAATCTCCCTAAAAAGGAGTTACAATCAACACTTAAGCAAAAGTTGGAATTGAATTGTCATCACTTTTTAACATCTGTGCAAGACACAGAGGAGAAGAGTGCCCTTTGCACCCAGAGCCATCCTTCTCCTAAACTCATTGCCCCCCCCCATAACATCAGACGGACCGTTGTCTACTCTCACACTACGCACACACATACACGCACACATGTGCTCAGTTCATTCTGTGTATGACTCTAACATTTAGCCACCTGGGTTGTAATTACAGGTGTAACATATTTACTGCACAGTGATTTTTTTATTTTTTTATTTATAAGTTACTGTAGTTTGATTTTATATTTATTATGTCATTGTTGCTCTGTGTGCCCTCAAATGCCCTTCGGGGATGAAT
The DNA here is from genome assembly GCA_015106715.1 of Bujurquina vittata. NCBI lineage: Eukaryota > Metazoa > Chordata > Actinopteri > Cichliformes > Cichlidae > Bujurquina > Bujurquina vittata. The sequence continues at coordinate 34,326 of VUQK01044351.1, forward strand.
AAAGTTTTCTGAATCTGAATCCTCTCGTTTCTGTGTTCAGTGAATGGATTTGGAAAGATTCTACCACCAAAATCTCCTCCTCCTCTTCCACCTCGTGGGAACAGCCTGGCCCCCACCAGCCGCAAGACAGACCTCCGGGTCGTCATCCCTCAGTCCAAAGGGATGATGCAAACGCTGGTAATTTTTTTTACATATATCTGCATATTTAAGTCCAAAACAAAAGGCCTTTATGATGACTAATATCCTCCTTTTCAAAAAATGATACCTAAAGCTTCATATATTAATTCAGGTCCAGCCGAGACAAACACAACTGTGTTACTGGCTGTTGTTGGAGACTCAGAAGAGCACATTGTGTTTTCTAAGCCTGTGGTGTGCTGGGGCCAGGCATGCGCAGGGTAAATATGTGACACAGACTACCGCAGAGTTGGTCAACAGTTTTCGAGAACAATTGGTTTGACACCATTTGGAGCAGATGGCTGGTGGTTTTACAGATGGAATCATAGTTTGTTTGAAGAGCAGAGGATGCTGGCAACAACTGGCCTCATTTGACTGACTCCACTGCCACCTCGTTATCTTCCTTCAGGGTTTTGATTGTGTACAGACACTCTTTCAATTACAATTCGTGATGGCTATAAAGCAGGTCTGTGCAGAGTCTATAGGTGAGGCTTTTTTTATCCACATTTATCCAGTAGCAGAAGGCTGAGAAAGCTGTGTGGAGAGCAAAACGGGAGCAGCCTTGAAACCAGTGACGGTTGTCCTGGAGCAATTTAGCTTTTTATTAGCTTTTTTTTTTTTTTCTGCTTTTATGAAAAGAAAGTCGTAGCCCCTTTTTCT
>VUQK01044352.1:0-10214 GCA_015106715.1 Bujurquina vittata
CATAAAAATGACTTTTTAAAAATCACAGCCATTCCACCTCCACGGCCAGAGGTCCGTGGTGCAGTCTCCAGGACACAGTTCTACGAGATGTGAGACTTCATTCTCACGCTGCCAGGTCTCAGAGATAAACATAAAATCCAGCTTCTCAATACGGAACAAGTCATTTAAAATATGAGACTTATTGGCAATAGAGTGGGCATTAATTACCATCATTTTGATGGAGGGAGCCTCCGGGTCACGTGCAGAAGGGCCTGGAACAGAGTTCGTACGGCGGCGTAAGCTGCGCAGCAAAACAGGGTTCCTGCCACGTTGAGCCGCAGATTTTCACACTTTCAGATGGCAGCCCGGGTGGTAGACATAAGGGAGCATTGAAACAAGTCCAGCCATGAGCAGTCTCAGACGAATCTGCCCGCTAGTGGGCCACAAACGAAGGTCCTGTATATCCCCGTCTCTCCAAAGCCGCACAAGGAAACCAGCTCTCCTTCCTCGCCTCCTCCAATGAAGTCTCCGGGCCTCTGCCTTGTATCAGCTGAGCTATGCTCCAGGCTACCTGCGACCCTAATGAGTGATTTGATTGTAATAAAGAACATAAATGGAATAAGCGCCTCTTTCCACCCTGGGCACATGTTCTGTGGGTGATTACATATAATTATTTATTTGTTATCAGCACACATGCACATGACATGGACACTACATCAGTGTCGGTACCACTAATGATGAACACTGATAAACATAATGAAGGTTGTAACTCGTGATAAAACTCATAAAAGTCACTGTTTGATAAAGGCTGATTATTGTGCGGAAGTCTACGAGTTTCTTTCTGTATTTTTCTTCCACTTGAACAGGAATTGTGTTGAATGTGCAGATATTCTCTGGAGTCCCGCATCCTGGACCTTTTTCTTCACCATGAAATTCCAGTCATTCACAACCCTTCTGCTTCTCTACAAGTCTGTAAGATCTATTGTGTAGATTTATGCACATGTATTACTGTGCATATCTGTTGTGACAGGATAAATTAATCACGGTGCTTTGGAGCTGTGGTCAATTTCAAAGTCCCTGTAAATGCATTTATAGTGACTGATGTGTTCTATCCCATGTTTTACACAACAAACCATAATCACCCATCTCCACTTACAGCACTTTATTCTTTCACACTCACAGGGTGCATCACAGCTAATTTGGGTTCACTATCATCAGTGACGCTTCAGCTTGCAGACCAGATTCAGAAAGCATTTCAAGCTTCAGTTTAAGAATGGCAGATGTTCCTTTAATCAAATTTCACTTTGTCCCGTAATGTTAGATTTATTCTTTCTTTTTTTTTAAATTCCAAATTAAGGATTTAGTTTATTTTAGGGCTGCATGTATACCACTAAGAAAGATAACATGTAGGAAATCTCTTACAATGGAAAAGCATTTACAATATATCGTACAGATACAGTACATACAAGCTATTACAGTGTGTTTAATGGCAAAAGCCCGTGTCTTTAGAGGACACTACATGTTTGTTTTAAACGTGTCAAAAAGTGAGGGAACATGCAGTGTAGATCATCTTTCTCAGTAAACAAGACCGCTGCATACATACTAAACAGACCTCCAGTTACTCATAAGTATCACAGATACATACTTGTGTTTACAAAAGCACTTCTTGTAAAGCTCATTTATCCTGTTAATGTTAATGAACCAGAAGACAAAAAGCCCTTTAAGAAGATAATATTATTTACATAAATGTTCTGAGATTTTCCTCTGCTCCATTGCTTACTCTACCACAGGTCAGGCTCCACCCAGACGATCTTCTTCTGCTCCTCCCAGATGATGGTGCGCAGGCTGTTCAGCAAGGAGGTCTGGTCGCACCAGGAGTCTGGATCCACGCTGTGATACAGACACGGCAGCTTGTCCAGCAGCGGCTCCTCGCTCCTCGAACATGCTAGCAGCTGCTCCTCCGTCTGACCGTGACGGTGCAGCTTTGACCTAATGGAAAGATAACATAAATGTGTGCCATGGAGTCTAATGGGAGCATCAGAGACGCTTCTCTGTGAAAGATTCTCACAGGGCTTATGAGAACAGAAATGTAATATCAGCCAGCATTTTGTGGGATGAAAACGGCAAATCTACCTGAGTTTACGTGCACTACGTGCAGACTGGCCAATGAAGATGATAATGGGGAAGATCTCAGAGCGCTGCAGCCGGCGCACGCAGTCGAGTCCTAACGGCAGCACGCAGTGGATCCCCTGCAGGTTGTAAAAAGTAAAGAAGGAATATTAGTTTAAGGGCAGTGCTGTTAAAGAACCTTGGGACTTGTGCTGAACCAAAATACAAATACAATACAATACAGTCACTAGATAACCAAAGCCTGATTGTTTACTGAATCAGTCTCATTAATATTTATTTGCTGAGCTATTTTGTACAAAGGTTGTGGCTCAACTGTCCATCTGACACTATCATTTGTAGAACCTGGCAAACAGTGTTCCGACCACAGTTTCCAGCTGGATGTTCTGACCTTCTTCATGACCTTCTCCACACTCTGCAGGGTGTAGCAGGAGTTTCCGCCCTGCTCAACCTCCTCCAGGATCTCAGACTTCTGCAGCCGGGCCGCGTGCTCACTGGAGGTCAGCACCTCTGCAGAGCAGAGGGAAGACGTGATAATATGGTAATACATGAATTATTTGATTTTCTTCAGTGCATCCTGTGTTATTTCCTCTAAATATTCTGCTCCTGTAGGATGCTGTAATGATCAAACTTCCCCCAAAACATAAATATTTAATTTCAGCCCATCTTCCAGAGAACACTGGCACAGATCTACACTTTATGGCCGCCATCCTTTTTATTGATATTTATTCAAAAGGTCTGTTTCCTTCCTGGTTTACAGCAACACACAAACCCATAAAGTATTCTGAATTGTACAGTATGAGACTGGTTGTTTATTAAGCTTCCATTACAGCTTGAAATCGGAACTAAAGGAGGTACATGAGCAATCACACCAATAAAACATATGTTATGTCATTTCTAGCAGACTTATCTGTCAGCTCAGGAAACTGTGTCCCTCCTTATCTAAAAATGTGTTTTCAGCTGTTTATTCTGCAGCTGAGATACACAAAAGACCTCAAGTCCGCATACACCAGCACGGTATTTCTTACCGGGCTCACAGAGGTGAAAGCCTTGCCAGCTTGCCAGCTTTTTGTCCAGGATGCGTCCCAGGACAGAGGGCAGCAGCAGGACAGGCCTGCAGACGGGTGGGTAGTGTGGCGTGACCAGGGTGTAGGGCATAAGGGTTACACAACATTTGGGTGCAGACATAGCATCTACAAGGGAAAGAATAGACAATGCAAGTGTTTACATCTCACTAAAAATTCAATAAATCTCTTTATAATTGCTCATCTCTCTTTATCTGACCCACTTCCAACTCGGTAGGTGTGTTGTTGTGGGAGTACAGTGACTCCCACCTGCCTCAGGCACCAGTAGTAATGGTTTTAGACCTGTGATAAACACCACGGTTCACCGTTGAACAACGCGTCAACCACAACAACAACTTCACACCTAAAATCAAGACTTGACCTTTAAAGATTTGCTGAGATTCGCTGAATTTGGATGTGCACCATAGGCCCTGAAGAATTTTGCTCTTTTGTGATTGCTGAAGGTTTTGGTACCTGATTCTGCACTCTTGCTGTTCTCCTCCTCCTCCACGCTGACCCACAGTGGGTTCCTGCCCTGGCGCCCGGTGCCGACAATCCTGACTGTCTTCTGTATATTCTGGGCCACCACGCGTTCACCCTGATGAAGGAAGAATGTTCCCAGGAATAAATTAGTGGCAAGATATAATATGTGGAAAAAAAAGAGTATCCATCCATCCATCCATCCATCCATCCATCCACCAACCGCTTATCCTGATTAGTGGGGGCTTGTAAAGTTTAGATACTTTAGAAACAGAGAGGTCCCTGTTGTGTATTTATTACTACTGTCAATGTAACATTTAGAGAATAATGATGAACTTCAAGTAAATGAGTTCAGGACTTAATCACATGACCACAGTAAAGAAATAGTCACAAATTTCAGCTTCACAAAATGGAGTCAGGTTTAAAAATAATAGTAAATATTTACAACTGGAATAAAATATTCCACTCCAGTATTCCTACATATCAGTCTAAGAAAACAGTCGGTGAGGACGTCCTTTCTCTGCTTGCCTGCAGCGCGTCGCCACCTGATGTCAACAATCAGGTGCGTGGTCGACACAGCAGGAAAATCTCTAGGGCCTGTTGGTGAGTCCCCTCACACTCTGAATTAGGTTCATTTCTCTTTTATTTAGTTTATGATAGTTTTCACTCTGATGCGATGCTTGACAATGTCACCTCTACTGGGAATGTTGTATTGATTCACTTTATAGCAGTGTTTTAGCTGATTCTTACCTTTTCAACCTTCTTTGCTTGAAAGCTCATGTCTTCAATAGCTCGTATCAGAAGTCGCTGTGCCCTGTGATAACAGGAAATCAGTTAGTGCTGATTTCACAAAGTTGCCTTTCATGAACCCGAATGTTTGGGAACCCGAAGGGCACCAACCTGTAGTAATTGGGAACACTTCCACTCTGCAGGTCCAGCAGCTGACACGGGTGAACGTGACTGGCGTGCCAGGAGTCGTCAGTTCCAGCGGGTCGCGTGTTCGTCACGTGTAGGATGTCGTTACAGACCACAGCCAGGGTTCCTCCAGGGCCAGCAGGGAGGGACATGTTGGCACGGACGTAGAAAGAGTCGCCCGATGGTGTCTCACAGCTCTGCAGCCGCTGCAGCAGCACCTCATAGTCTGAACAGACAGAGCACGTTAAACCACCAGACCCACAGTTGCTGTACATCCTCGAATTTTCCTTTTAACGATTCAACAGTTTACAGTCCTGCAGCTCTCTGTCATAATGGAAAATTTAAGAACAGCACACCTTCATGGTAACTGCACTTTGTTACCTCTTCAACATATTTGTACCCCGTGCTTCATCCCCGCACCCATCAAAAGCATTTACCTGTAGGAGGTGCATTAAAGTCCACCCATAAAAACCCAACCCATACTGGACATTATTTTAGCAGATCCCCTTCAAAGCTCCTGGAGCACTGTTGCAGATTGCTTCCTGGAAGTCCTGTTCTTGCGCAATCTGTGACATGTGCTGGAGCTCCTCCAAGGAGGGAATGAGAACCTTGAGATCACATCTTATACATACATGAAGAATCTGCTGAGACTATTTAACAGGCCGCAGAGAAACTGAAGCGCTGCGTTTGCTATGTGACGTCTTCTGGAGTGACAAAAGACGTATTTCAAACCCCTGTTCTTCCTGAAAACTATCTTTTAGTATTAGCAGCTTACAGAAATCTTTTAATACAGTACACAAAGGAGAAAGGACTGGTTTCAAACAATTAAAAGTCCCCCATTTTTGTAATATCTCAAGCACGCAGGGCCGGCTGTATTTTTATATTCTGGCCTTGGAAACATACCAAAAGCATCTTTCTTTTTCAAACTGAATTCTTTGCATGACGTGAGCATACTGCAACACCCTGATAATTACAGCCGGTTGGTCAACATCATATTCAGCTTCTGTTTCCTCATCAGATAGTTCTGTTATGTAACAGCCCAGGCATTCTTTTAATGTCAAGGAAAACAGTTCTACTGTAATTCTAAAGTCATATTTCCAGGTCATGTGAGACAAACCTAAAGTATAATAGAGTACAGACAATGTGCTAAGATCTCGGTTACATGAGGCAGTGAATAAGATGTGACATACCATCCTGCCTGGGCCGGAGGGAGAGGTGACAGATCCCTGTAACTTGGCCAAGAGCCCACGTCGCTTCCTCTAAAGTGGAATCCTCCAGCACCATCCTCAGAGCCTTCTGATTCTTCTCGTACTTCACCTGCAGACCAGCAGCATCGTGAGGATCACCTTCACAACGGGGAAAGATCACGAGAAAAATTGCTTTCACACACACACACACACACACACACACTAACACCTACCTCCACTATCTGAGCCCCAGGGCTGATGCCAACAGTGTGAGCCGCACTTCCTTCAGTCACCTCATGCACAAACACTCCCGTCTTATTGCCCCCCACTACTGTCAGCTGGGTGAGCAGCGCCTCGCCCTGGAAGGAGATGCTGATGACTCTGCCACTGATGCGGATCGCTTTTGGACGAGAACGCATCAGGAAGGGAGGGGCTGAGGTTCTTGACAGGCTGCAGAGAGAAACGATGGAAGTTATTCAAGTTTTTCAGCAAATGTTATTATTGAAAGCATAGTGCGTTTGCTTTTCTGAGAAGAAAAAGAATTCATGCACTGAATAAAGAATCCTCCCTAAACTAAATGTTTTAGTAGTGAACGATGTGAACTAAGACAGCATGAGTTTAAGCTGCTGAGTCTCCTCTTTAGTTTGAGGGTGCTTCCATTTGAATCGAACAGACTATCAATTTTAGGCAGTTTACTCCCACTTTGGTACTTAACCCCCAATTGTTGCCATGCAATAATTTGAATAGTCGATCATATATCTTCAAACCATAAGGATAAAGAAAAAACAAAGATTTCAGCTGACCACGTTTATGTTTTGCAAATGCTGCACATGCTCCGTTTGACATGAGTTTTGCACATCATCTGTACACTTCATACACGAAAGCTAAGCTGTCAGCTTGGATTAGCAGATTTCACATAAATTTATATGCAAAATAGGCCCAAAGAATGCATAATTTTATTCAATTTGGAAATATTATAAACCATATGTGCAAAAATAAAATGTGTGAATTCATTCATCTTGCAATTGCTGCGTGCACCTGGCTGAATTACAAATACTTCCCAATGGGATTAACAACAGTAGAACCGCTCTCTTGGATTGGCTCTGGAACAGCAGGCCACGCTCAGCTTTAGGACCACTTAGAGTACACCATTCGGTTCCTTGTAGAGCACTTTTTAATGAACGCACACACGGTCCCAAGTTAGCAAATCCAAGTGTGGAAGAACCTCATCTGAGACACTGCGGACATTTTTGCTGTGAGTGAAATTGGTGATGTATTCTTTTAAAATGGGCGCGTCAGCACTTTAACCTGAGTCATTAGGTTAAAGTGCATATTGTATTGCACACAAAGACACACTTTCTTTTTGTGCAGTACAGCTTACGTCATAATTGATTATAACTAAGTAAATGGTTTTAATGTGAGGAGGTTATTCTCTCTTGTATTTCCTCTTGTTCTTATTAACCTGCATTAGATTTATGACTTAGGACTGACCGTAAGGACATCAAGATCCTTCAGTTAAAAGTATTCAGATTGACTGGGATCTACTCAAAAATTCAAGTCACTGTCTCACCCGTAAGAGCTGGAGTCACTACAGGAGGAAAGCCTGGGCGTCGTCTTGTCTTCATTCACCACTGAACAAAAGAGAGGATGTTTAATGATTCTGCATCAGGGCTGTTTCCCAGAAAATAGGGTTAATGTGTCACTTTACAGTCCTGACAAAGACCCAGCAGTGGGCAAACGCTAACGGAGGCCCTGCCAAAAAAACAGCAAAACTCTACCAACTGTGCACAGATATACAGTAAATTAAATGAAAGTGATGCTTTCTATACACACCGCTGGGGAGGAACACAAAGTCGTCTAACAGACAGTCAGCCTCCGCTGGATCCGAGCTACGAGAACAAAAAACAACACAGATGACCACCTTTATTAGATCCAATGGATATGCACGCACACAATAATAAAGCCAAGCACGCTTTACACCTTAAAATTTAAGTTTACACTTTAAAATCTGTTTTTGATCCCACTTTTCTTGCTGTAAATCAATAATCAGCCTGAGTGTCAGCGCTGACACACAAACTCAGAAAGGAATGCAGAGGTCGGTAAACTCCACTCTTTCGTCCTTCCTGGTGAAATGTTTCCTAAAATCTCATCGTTTAGATACTATTCAACTAGGAAGCACAGACTCACCTGCTCTCTGATTGCAGAGCTTCCTTCCTTCGGCGGAGAGACTGCGGACTGGGAGGCTCTGCGTTTCGGGATCGGACACTACACGTTGTAACATCTTCGCTCTGCAGGAACAAGCCAGTACGCATTGTACACATAGACACAGAAACATGACATCATTACTGTAGGAAACATTTCAATTGGTAACACTACAGGTCCACTCTCACTGCTTCGCAATGCGATTTTTAAAAAGTGTATAGTTGGAATGATAAAGCAGGAACATGCCATTCAAAAGCACTGTGGTTAACTGACGTGTCTGTTTTTGGATATTAAGGAATACTGAGATCAGGCTTTGATTACACAATAAAGTGACAGTTTAGATGCTTAAAATGTGTGTGTGTGTGTGTGTGGGGGGGTTGCACATCTTATAGCTATCTTACATACTCACACACCTCCGAATTGCAAGAAATCCTTGAAGGATTAAGTGCATCCATGCGGCAAAGTCTGCGCCGAGATGATACGGGGGATTCACTGCAGCTGGATCTCGGGCTGTCCCAGCTGCCCTTCCTCTCCTTTGACATACAGTAAACATAAAGCCAGTCATTAACAGAATTTTTTTTTCCTCTATGTGTTTTGCATATGTGAGCCCATATGTGCGTGAAAAATTACCTCCGAGCTCTGTTGCCCTGTGGAGCTGCGCTTGGTGTGTAGGCTGAAAACCTTTTCCTGGAGCTCCACCAGCTGGCACCTCAGGGTGTCCTTTTCAGCCAGGATGCGGGCGATCATGGCCTGGGCTTCATCCCTGGACTGATATGCCTGGAAGCATAGGACACTTACAATCATTTAAGACTATGCTCAGCTTACATAGCACTGCCTACACGTGTAGCCGCTTTGATTCTTTGTCAGGCAGACAGACACAATGAGGCCGAGTTCACGCCTCGTGTAAAAAACACAACGCGACGACAACCGCAGCTGAAAACCCGTCAGGCACCACCTGTAACGTTATACTTTAACTGCCACATGTCCCCGAGGACTGTTTGGAGCATTAGTTTATGTGCTCGCTGGCACAAAAGCATGTGGTATGCAGTCAAAGCAGTGACATCTTCAGCTGAACACACCTCTGGAACAATAGGAGATGCTTAAAAATAGAAACACTGTTTCTGAGTCATTGTGAACAGTAAATCACGTTTGTCCATACATGCAATACTTAGGAAAATCCCTTTGTTTCCATTTGACACAACATCAAAATGATCAGCAATGTTTTAAATGACCAATTAATGCAATTATATGAAATTATTTGTGTTTTTTAATTGATAAATAAAGCATCCTGTTGGAATTATTATATAAACTTTTATTATGGTTTCCTATGAGTTATCATATCTAATGTTTTCATAAGTTGTTTCTATATATATATTACTATGGTTTCCTTTATTCTGATGGGTATGATGGTGATACTTTTAAAGGAGTTTTCGAAGGAACTGCAATCTCTCTCACACACACACACACACACACACACACACACGCACACACACGCACACACACACACACACAGTGGTAGTTAAATATTAGAAGCTGCTCTTTTGATCCTAATTATTCGGTGTCATGGAGCACCAACACCTGCACTCATGTGGCTCATGTTTGCGTCATCATCCATCAATGAACGATCGCACCCAGAAACTGTCAAACAGATCTCACCCCCGTGTTGTTGGTTTGGCCACACCATCAGCGCTGCAATTAATACTGTTAAATGCAATGTGACCGTTTTCAGGGTGTGGCTGAATTGTTCATTTTGTTGTTCTTGGAGGACAAGGTTCAAATGAATGGCAGCTGAAGCTGAATACACACAAAATGACTTTACACAGCACGGCAGCGGCATGTGAAGATAAAAACAACTTTTATAGGAGACAAAAACGAATGCTGCTCAGAGTAAAAAATAAACAGTATTATTTACATCGGCTTACACAGTGCTTAAAAAAGACACGTAAACACACCTACGCACACAACAGCGAAAGCGCTCTGAACAGGAAGCTGCCTCACATTTTCAACAGGAAAAACAATGTGACAGCAGATTTTGTTCCAAGCTCTCCAAAATGCATCATAGAAATTTGAACGAATATTTATCAAACAGTTACGACTTCCTTACCTGGTCTCTCTCGGCCTTTAGCTCTTTCATCTGGTTCTGGATCACAGTGCTCTTCTGCTGCTGCATCTTGCAGTCCAGAGTCAGCCGCTGCACCTGCAGGCTCAGACACTCCTTCTGATCCACGAGCTGATAAACACACACATATTGTCCCAGTTA